>JABFPJ010001986.1:0-21830 GCA_022817425.1 Gryon sp. ZL-2020
TTTTGAGAGAGAGAGAGAGACTTTACAATGTATTTGTTGATTTATTTGCTCTTCATATCTTGCAAAAATACCTAACGTTACAAATTAATAGAGAACAGAGCATTGTAACTAAATGATTGCTTTTATTGATTTTATTTATCTTTTATTGACCATAACTCCATTTGTAGCTCGATTGTTGATTAAAACAATTTCATTGTACATTGGATGTTTGAATTTTATATTATGTAATGTTTGTTTTATAACGGTAATCTGTTGACGTCAAGATAAGAAAAATAACTCAAATATTACATTGATGTAGAAAGACGAATGCAACGTATTCACAATTAAATTTTGTTAGTATTTTATACGTGACATATTAGAGAAATGAATTTGCATTCACATTCACTGATATATCTTGTCAGTAAACATTATCAACAAACGATATTTATATATTTAAATATTTTTAAGTCTTTCTTTTAATATCAAAAACAAAACAATGTTCAATTTGTTTTCTCTTGAATTGCCGTGAAGAAATTGTTAAGATGCGAATGCATGAGTACCGTTGCTTCTCTGAGAATTGTAGAATTTGAGGAATGAATGATTGTTGAATATTCGGAGAATGAGGTTACGAAGCTGATTGTTATTTGTGTAATGCATCATACATTTTTGTTGTGAACGGAGGTCTTCGTTATAATCGGTTACATTTAACATTTGATGTTTAAAATTAAACGTTACTAGCGACTTATGCAAATTGAAATGCAAGGTATATAATAAAGCAATGAATTATACCATTAAATAGTAAAAATTATATTATTGGCATGAACAAATAATTTATGAAATGAAATGAATGATGTATATAATGTTATTTACGTTAATGTAATTTCATTATTAATTAATCATTACATTCGTGTTATATTCTTTAAAAATGAAAAAATTAAACATATATATGAAATTTTAATTGATTATCAATTATTATCTCAGCAAGTTTTTTATTTATTTTTCTAAAAAGTTCACAGAAAAAAATATCATTAAAAAGTATAAGCTATGATACAACAGATACGATAAAAAGAGATTCAGAGAAATATTTACAACATAAATTTAATCTATACAATTTTTTCTCTGAAATTTCTTCAAAAATAATATTTTATGTATAACATTTTTGATAAAGTTACCCAGAAAACAGCATATAAGAAGCATAACCATAAATGGTAGCAACCGTGAGATATATGCTGTCTTTATTGTTGTTATTCCTAGAACAAATACAAAAACTTTTATTAATCAAAATATAATTTTTCATGTTTATTACAGTTTTAACTACAAAATGAAGAATTTTTCCTATACTTGGTAGTAATTATAGTAATCAAATTCTTTTTTCCGCAAATTGTAATGAAATATGTACGTCTAAGAATATGTAACATCCAATTTTTCTGTCAGCATATAAAAAATAATAAGTATAATTTCTAATTAACATAAAAGGAAATAAGCTTTCATTTCGAAAATAATTTTAAAATAATAAAAGTGAAACAATATGTTTTACATACAAATATGTTTTAATGGAACAATTTATCAACTATTTAGCAATTTTTTAAAATTACTATTATATACATTTCTTAATTTAACATTAACTTTCTTCTTTGCTTATATTTATTAACAAAATCATCTGTCGTGATTAACATTACGTACTGCGTCAATTAATTTTTTCTTCGTACTCAAAGATTCGAAGAAAGTTTAATTAAGTTATAAAACTTATATCTTTCGTCTTAGTCATACAAAGAAAATTTAGAATAAAATTGCTTCTCCCTACTTCTTATTAGTTCTTATTTCAATTTTTTCTTTATATACAATCGGTGCCTCAAATTATCTTTTTAAATAACTGGAATCCAAATGAGGAATCAATAAATAATAATTTGTATTTTTACTTGATATGTATTAAAATAGGAGCAAAACATTTTTAAATATTATTATTTTTTGTTCTAAATCTAACATTAAAAACTATTTATTGATAAGTCGTTGAAATTATTCATTTCATTACTTTGTTTTAAAAGCCAGTGAATGAACTATTCGCAGATCAATATGCATTATTTGATGCTAATTAAAAATGATATAAAATATTTTTGCTTTGATCGATAAATTATGTCTGGACTTTATTATGCCTATTAAAAATGAAATTTCTTAAATTTCCTAGAAATTTGTTTCAATAAAAAAAACGCAAACGAATTATATTGAGCGTAACTCGTCGCAGTTTTTGCTTGAAATATTCATTATATTCACGAATCATTTGTCGCGACACAAAATTATTTATCAATAGACCCGAATCGACAAACCTCTCGTAACTTCGTAACGATTAAATAATAGGATACTTTCTATCATACTTCAATTTCAAGTATATAAGACCTATTTTAATATTTAGTCGAGTTAAAATGAAAGTGTGTCGAGCTTCAGACTATTTTAAAACATCTTAATATGCACCGAGGAATAAATCATCATATGATTAAAGCTATTCAATATGTCGTTATCGCTTTTACGACTTATTATTACACGACAAAAAAGTTATACAAAAAAGTCCTATATCATTTAGGAATCAAGATGTATCGTGTCACATATTCAAGAAATTCCTGTACCAATGTAATATAAAGTGCAAAAGTCTTGAAAAATCTTATGTGACCCGATACATCTTCATTCTTACATGGAATGGTACTTTTTCCTATAATTTTAGCAAATGTTAATAAATCTTTTTTTATCGTGTATGTTATGCCATATGTGCCATATGTTTGTTCCTACATTGCATATACCATAATGTTAGAAAACTAAAAGGTTCAATGAATATTAAATTTAAAATACCAAGCTCTATTTAGCAAAACTTTGGTTACTATTATAAAAGTTTTATTTTATTTACTTGAAAATTAGAAAAGTATATGGGAAATATTATTATATCATCGTCGTAATATATTTGAAAATGTCATTGATTGAGAAACATTTCTACTAATGTTTATGTCTTTTGCTTGTATAATATCAAGATCGAATGTCATTTCCCTTCTTCTACACATTTGGCTACACATGTAATCAAGTTACATAATTCGAAATTACGATTGTTTTATTAATTGATTTGTGCTCACATATATGGACATTGATATGATTTATTATAGATCGCATTTCATGTAACGAAGTTGAAACTTCCGTCATCGTTATCACAACACGCTGCAAAAGAAAACAAATCTTCGTCGGAGATACAATCAGAAGGCTTCTTGTTTCCAACAAAGCACATTTGATAGTTAACGGAAATGTCTAATCGCAATCGTATGAAGTTCTTTATTATAGAGTTTCTGTTAGGGTGGTCTTTATTTCAAATAATACACTTATTTTATCATAAATATATATATGGATCTGTCATTTGGGCTAAATGACATTTAGGCTAGCCATTAAAAGTATATCTATATTCATATTATATATAGATATATATGTAATGATTAGCCTAAATGCCATTTGGCCCAAATGACATAGATGCATATATATATAGAGTAATATCAGAGATACCTTAATGTACACATTAGGGTGTCTCTTATTTTGAAGAAGTGCGAATATTTAAAGTCTCACTCTCTAGAATCGTTGAATATGATGAAAGACAATTTTGTGGATTTTTTACAATTTGTTTTTTTAATTAACCCGTGCCTCTGAGAAGTTCATTTTTAAATGAAATATTACACAAGTTTTGTTCCTGCAAAAAATAATGAATAGAGTTACTTTATAAAGAAAATATTAATATTAAAATTATAATTATTTATAATGAAATAAATATTCCTTATTAATATATAACATTGAAAATATGTTTATTTTTTCGTCATTCAAACACATAAAATCTACGGAACCGGTTTCAAATAAATTCTTAGGGAAGCCTTAGGTTTCCAAAATGTCGTGGCTTTATATTTTTGCCACATTACACTTGATTTTTAGAAAAAACATTTTTGTGTTGGAGCATTTTCGATCGTCCGAATTGTTAGCTTAATATATTTTTTAAGTAAAATTAATTTCGTTATGATTACTATTATTATTTGAATAAAAGTAAGATAAGTTATTTTATTGTGATTGTTAATACATAATTAATAATTATGTATTATTACATTATTGTTATTATTAATTATTAATTATGTATTAATACATAATTAATAATGATGTATTAATGTATTTTTGCATTTTACATATATGTTCATTTATATTTAAAAAATGTAGTATGTTTCATTATATTTGGTTATACACTGACAATCATAAAACCTGAAAATGTACAATTTTCAATTGAATTATTACTGTTTTTAATAGCATTCTGAATCCATCGGCAAAAAATCATCAAATTTTACTTTTAAAAACCATAATTTTTGAAGAAATAAACGTAAATATTTACTAAAATAACTTTCATTTTTACTGTTTTTCACAGCAAAATTGAACATTTTTTGCCGATGGATTCAGAATGCTATTAAAAAGAGTAAAAATTCAAGATCTATGATTGTCAGTGTATGGTTTTTCTGTTAAAAAGAATTTTAGAGTTACAATTATCAGTCAAATTTTAACTAAAAAAAAACAAAATTTAATTAATATTTTTAATATAATCAATCAACAAATGATTAAACTAGAATGTACTATTACACAAAATTCAAACATTAATGTTTAATATTTTTTCCTTAACACAAAGGGCGCCGTTGATAGTATAATCTTTAAAACATTAGCATTATTTTTATTCATAATTTCGATGTTACCCTGGTTACAAAATTATGGGCGAGCCTAGGTTACATTGTCGACCGAAGTTATACTACCGACTAGGTATACCGAAGTCCGATCATGGGGTCTACATAAATGTATAATCCTTCGCCGATAAAATACCTAACAGAGTCCCTACTTAACGTCTATCTTGGGTCTATATTCTTTATTCATGACTATTTATTTAATAGTATATACAAGGTAGATTCTACCCGATATTGGTTACTTTGTCAAATATAGTTAGATTAGTGATTTTATTTTTCCCAGTATTGACATTTCTTACAACAATACAAAATAAATATGTTCAATAAATGTATTCTCTAAAATGGAACCAAGTTTTGAAACAGTTTTACTTCTAATAGAATCAAAAACCTTTAGTAAAAAAACGCAGCGATATTTGCAAATGTGATAGATTGTGTTGCACAAAAAGTTCCGACTGAAAATAAATCGTCGATCGTATTCAGATTAACTATTTTGCCGGTAAAATTGAAATGCAAAAAAATGAAATGAAAAAGATCGAACAAAGTCGATGATTCGAGGAAAAGAAACGGGTTTCTTAACTCGTTAAAATCAATCGTCGAGGCGGAATGACTTCGATGTGCGATGGCAATCGCGTTTCGAGAGTGTAAGTGGATCGGATGACCGGACGGATAATCGGCGATGGAACCCCAAAATTGGTGGAATAATAAAAATATACGAGAGGGAGGTACTGCGCGCGGACAAAAAGGAACAGACAAGAGTTCCGCCATTCGCGGTGAGATTATCGAGCGTGGAGGATCCTTCCGAGAATTTGCTGCACTCTCGTCTCGACCGCGAGAGACCTAGACGAAAATAAAAGATCGAAGAATTAATTTCATTTTTTTTCGTTCCGCGCGGTGCCCGCATGAAAGCGTCGCCAGCTTGTACGCATACTTCAAGAAACATTCAAATTTTTTAAAAACATATATAATCATACACTCCTGCAATTGTTTAATTAAATAAATTTTTACAACTAAAACAACAAACAGTTGTTTTTTATTTATAAAAACATTTATAATTCTTTCTTAGTTTTTAAAATAAAATTTATTGTAATCCCGTTGGTTTAATTAATGAAAAAAATGGTATAAAATGGTATACAAATCTCCAATCTAGCATCATATATGTAAAACTTCAAGCGCATATTTAGTTAATCACAAATAATTATAATTAAATATAAATTAATCCAAATGTTTCGCCAAATTAAGAGAACAATTAAATTGATCACGCGAACTAAATTAGATAAACGAATTCTTCAACGATAGCCCTGCAATTGCCAAGACAATTTAACCTCTTGTAAACTTTAACGCTAAATTACAGGCGTTACCCGAAACAATTCCTTTCTCTGTAATAAAGCTTTCATAAATGGAAAATAAGTTATTAAATCAATATTTATTGACACATGACATATTGTCTAAGGACTTAATAAATGGAAATTACAGAAAAAAAGTATCGCGAATCTTTAATTTGTTCTTTTTAAAATAAGGCCTCATTTTGTATATTATTCATCTAAATACACAAAAATTAAACAAATAACTTTCCTACTAAGCAAACTTTTTTGCTGCAAAACATTGTTTATATTAACTTTTTGCTTTTATATTAGCTTCTTGCTAAATGAAATTAAAATTAAAATATGACCATATATCTTGAATAAAACAAATATATTTCATTACTTAACAATTATTTTTTAAGCGTTTTTTTTTTGCCGGACACCTATTTACTAAACATTATGCAAAAAAAGTGATTTTATCTTTTATGTTAATGAGAGAAAATCCATGTTATATTTATAGAAGACATTAATTCAATGGCGAATAGGCGTTTAATGACAAGCGTTTCGTCATTTTTCATTTTACAAACATTAAAAGAACGCCAACGCTCCAAGTCCTTTCTATGTAAAATGACTAAGAAGAGAATGATGTACTTGGTCGTTTCGAAGCACTCATTAACATTGTTTTATGCGTAAAAAAATCGCTTGCCTGTAATAGTAAACGGTGTCGCGCGCCTCGCTCAAAATATCATAATATTGATAAAGAACGTACAGATAATGAAATAAAATGACTATAAATTTTTCACACAAAACATGTTTACGTTCCCTCGAGAGTAAGTTTTTTTTTCTTTTCATATTCTTCATCTCCTTTTTTTTCTTTCTTTTTCGCGTAAATTATCTCGGGAATAGAGATTTGGATTAAAGAGTCAGAGTAATATAACGACTGTCTGAGAAGTTGATGTGAAGTGATTTCATGGAAATTTAGTTATTCGAAGAAAATTGCTTTATCCCGGATAAATTGCGTACTTTTTGCGAAAAATGTTTGCATTGAGAAAGAAATAATTATAACTGGAAATCATGAAGCAACTGTAATAATAAATATAGGTGATAGAAATTAAGTTCTTATGCATTTAGTTTTATGATATAAAAATTACGAGAAAACAAATAAATTTCATAGTTTAGAACTGATTATATTCATTAAATTTCTTTGCTTTAAATAAATTTAAATTTCTTTGCTTTAAATAAATTTAATTCATAGAAAGAACAATTACATTAATTAAAAATTGCAATTCTTATACAAATTCTCGAAAGATAAAAAACAATGTAAATTTAATTTAGTATTTATTACGTTAAAATATAATAATGCATAATTAAGTTTTTCCAAATCGTTTGTTCAAAAAATATAGTTATACAGAGAAAATTAACAAATTATGTTAGTCTGTTGGAAAAGTTTTGTCTTTGACTGTAGTTATACATATGAGCACACCCTCCATATTACGAAGAGCCCCGGGTCGTCTCTCAATCGTTACCACGACGGCCTTTTCCAAGAAGTCGAGAAGCTGGACCCACCCCGTCGGTCTTTCTCCCGCATACCACCCTTCAGAAATCTCGTTTCGTCGACGACCTCATATCTTTCCCACCTACCCATTCCCATATATACATATAGATACAGTTGTTTGGATGAGTAAAGTTAAAATATATATGCATATGTATGTATACATAGGTGTGCACATATGTTCCGTTGACATTTATACTTTTAGAAATTTAAATTTATAAAATTATTTTATTTCAATTTTTTTTTTTTAAATTTTCAATTTTCATAATAATTAATGTGAAAACGTTGAAAAAGATATATCCACCAAGAATAATAGACTGTTAAAATTATGCAAAATGCATTTAATTATATTTTTATTGTATAACAAGAAATTTTAAGTAACAAAATTTTAATTATATTCCTGACAATAATTGTTTTTCAAATCAATAGGACAAGCGAATAAACATTGCAAAATACAACATCTTAATCACCATTAAATGAGAGATTTACCTTAATAACATGTAACAGTTCTAGTTTGCAAAGTTTTACCATCTAAGACTGCTTCATAGACACCTACAATCTTTCAAACTAATTATTTTTAATATAACAATTCTAATTCTATGTTTATGAAAAACATGGATTTAAACATGATATAAAAAAGGAGAATCATTTGTGTATTATCGTTCATCGAATTTCGTCTCAAAGGAAAAAATGAAAAAACAAAAAAACGAATGAAAGAAAGAAACAAAAAAGCATGTGTTCGCTGATAATTCGAAGTGCACATGATATAAGCATATTTACTGCGCCGAGAGAGACAGGTAGACGGTTGCTCCGACTTTCGACCTCTTTTCTATTCTTTTTTCAAACAAGTATGCCACGCCTTTTCGTATGCCCTTTGTAAATCCAATAATCGCTTCCAGGAAACTTTCGGCTGCGAATAAGTAAATTACGAGTTCCCGGTCGCTCGCTGTGCAGGCGTGCATACAAATCTTCCACAGGTGGTATGTACACGAGCAACGCGTTCTCAAACGTGTGCAACCTCATATCCAACGCACCGCGGTACCTCAAGCTATCTCTTGCACTTCTATCATAACTTCGATTCTACTCTCAAAATCATTTTACATCAGCTTGCATTATTTCAACTTTAATACAAATTATACAAATATAAGGCCGTAGTTTTATTATTTACTTTAAAATATAATATGAGATTGACTAACAAAAGAAATTACACTACGGATGATTTCAAAAATAATGTTTGAAATCATAAAATGTAAATAAAAATTCATTTGTAAAACATATTTAAACAAAAAAATATGAAAGATAAGACCACAAATAAAATGTAGCCATTTTAATTTAATAACTTCGTATATTCAAATTGAATAAAACCAAATATTCTAATTTCGTATAAAGTATCTTGTTCGACTTAAAGTCAATATTGAAAGTTTATGCTTGATTAAACTGCATCATTAGTTAATAAAGAAAACGTAAAAACGATTCTATCTCAATTCTAGAGAACAAGTTATCGTAATTCAAACATCAATACGGAATCTCAATTGAATTTCGATCGAAAGAAGTGTGATAAAAAAATATAAATGTCATGATTAGTCATAATTAGCTCCTGCTTTAAGAAATAAAGTGTTTCTTATATATGAATTATAATACTTCCATTCACAATATTTATTTGATGGATTCATGGTATTATATGTAATAATCCTCCAATGAATAATATTAATATTTAATATTTTCATTACGAATGTGATAATAAATCGACTAATAACAGAATATTAAATATTAAAAATAATTCTGCCTTTTTGAAAAAAAGTTTTTTGTTTATATATATATATATATATTTATTTATTTATTTATTTATTTAATAATTCCGTTTGTTCAAAAAAGTTAACAAAATAAAGACACTATACATCATTTGACAATTTATTCTATGAATTTTATAGAAAATGTTCATCATAAAGTCATTACCACTTCATAAAGACCTTATTATAACAACATCTCTTATAATAAGTTAATTGAATACACAGAATATTTACGTTCATGATTTAATCACATTAAAAAGTCAAGTTTTGACAGACAATTGAATACCAAAATCCACGAATTGTATAAACTATATGACTGCTATCATATTCACTATACAATACCCAGAAGAAGAAAAAAAGGAACGTCAAATATAATAAAACCTGTATTCCGTCTTTTAGCGCGAGAAATACAAACTGAAGTATAACAAGTCATGCTGAAATTGTAATGTAAATATTGCGCAGCGTTAACGCAAAAGTAAACAAGCACAGTCCCTGACGTATTGACTAATGAGCGTGGTTTTCGGAAAGAAACTGAATTCCGCGAACAGAAAAGGTCCGATCTTTTGTAGGATGGAATTTTTTGGGGATGGCGGCTGAATTTGACACGGATTTATTTTCAAGGCCGAAAAAAATGTGTTAAACCTCAAATTCCACGGCGCGAGAGCATGCAACGGCTTAGCGGCTCTTTCGCGAGCATTGTGCAATTTTCACAAAGTTTCGTCTGTCAGTTAATTTTGTATTATTCCGAGAAGCATGATTATCCGAAACATAATGCGTATTTATAAACGCCCGCGTATTTTACGTGGATACGTAATTGTTCTTAGTAAGCTATGATAATAAAGATTATCGTCATTTGTCTGTTAAGTAATGTAACAGTTGAATTCAAGTAAATGAATATTTTCAACAACATAATATCGTGAATTATCTCATCAAAGTACTTTTACGATGCAAATTGATTTCATCGTATTTCATTGTCGATTTTGCAAATGAGAAACAATTTCATCAACAATTTTTGTTTGAATACAATTAAACGAAAAGTTATATAAAAACTATCTTAGTTATTAAAGTGGCACTATTTAATTTTTAAATTAACAAATAAAAAGTAGAGTTACACATAAACAATCTAGATTCGTTGGAAATAATTTAAAAAGATTCTCAAACACGCGATGAACTTTCAGTCACCAACGATTTCCTCCAATTAAGTTCCTATTGAAGATAAATAATGCAGAAGCACGATTTAAACCAATAGCATATCATGGTAACCGTTCGATTAATTCTTTTTGAACAATTAACTTAATTGAAGATAAACTAACCGTGCTTTCTCAAATATTTATCCTCTTTTTTTCTTTTATCATGACTTGAGGTATATTAAACTGGCATAACATTTTCAGCACACAACCAAAATTCTTAAAGAAACTTTTACAGCTCATTTACTGCTATTTTACAACACAAATAAAAATTTTTTTGCTCCAGTCATTTCTGCAAAAAATGTTGTATTCCAGTTATAATTTTAGATAGAATACAACAGCAAACAACCTATTTCATGACATCATTATTTACAGCTCCTTTAAGGTGATTTCATATTGCTATTAAATTTGAGTCTATTTTAATTATTATTGAAAACAATGTTGTATTCCTGCATAATCCTGAAACTGGAATACATACAAAAATTATATATAAATATAACATATATATGTATATTATAATACACTACAATATATAATCAATTTTGTGTACATTGTATATTGTATGAAATTGCATGTATTATTTTTTTAAAACATACAATGTTTACAATATGTGCATCACGTGTTTCCATAAAACAACATTTGAAAAAAACTGATCAATTTGTATATTGTTTGAATTGATTTTAAATTAAAAATCATCTGTGTAGATTAAAATGTCTTCAGAAATTTAAATTTTATTAATAATTTTTAATAATAAGTTATAAAAGGATATAGCTTTAATGAATAGTATAGTAAATATAACTTACTTATTAAGGCTATTTAGGAAATTTTTATTTAGTGATTCTTTATTGATCATTATATTTCGGTGAGATAAAATATTGTAATTGTAAATTTGGTTTACAAATTTCGTTTCATCAAATACTTTTTATCACGATAATTATTTTTCAAAATGCATAAATTGAAATATAAACAATAGCTTATTGCATACAGCGAGCAATGAAAATTGAATATAATTACTTCTAAATGATGAGATGAAAAAATATAAAACAAATATAAAAAAATATTTATTTATTTATACAATTTTACTGCCTGTACATTCAAGTTGTTATTAATAATAGAATAAACTATGCTTGGAATCTTTCTTTCAGAAATATTGCAATAAAATATATCACATATTCACTAATGCAATAATTCAAAGTGATATAGATTTTAAACAAATGAATGAGATCAACATTTTTACAATAGTATAAAAGCGATATTAGCCACAATTGACTGTTTCAGAATCTAACATGTTAATAAAACACGAATTTAAACGTGTGGAACAATTTTCGATTGTTAAGTCATATTCTCATTGATGTAAAATTAAAATACTTTAGATAATTCTATTTTGAACCATACTTTTCATCTCATACTTTCTTACATAACTTGCACATCTATTTTATCAGTATTTTATTTGGTTTACAATTATATATCTTTAATCTATGTAACTTTGTTATAAATATTTAACTTATATGATATTATTAAATAATTTTATACTTTAAAACATTTCGTTTTTCTCATTTTTTATATAATTAACTATATTATATCACAGAAAATGATAATAATTGTAAAAAATATATAATACTTTACCACGTAAACAATAATAAATACATATGTATTCGCGGAAAAATAAGATCATCGCGGAAAAACTAGATCATCGCGGAAGATAACACAATAATATAGGAAAGATATTTTCTTGTACTTTTCTTAATATCGGTTTCTCTGCTAAATCATCGTATTCGTACCATCTTCCATTTCTTTTCGCAACAGTAGTATAATGACCATATGATCCTACGCTCAGTCGGGTTTGTGAAATGGGTCCTTTATATATTATGATGCCAAACAATTCCACTTCTTTATCATTTTTAGGATGTTTAAATTTGACTGGTAGTTCTCGAAATTTGATCGGGTTGGTGACATTGCACACCTCAATCATTATCACAAAACCTACAAATTAAATATATAATATAAATATTATTGAAATATACTATTATATGATAATAGAATAATACACTACATAATAATACAAGATATTATATTAAAATACCTATGTCGTCTAACACAGTAGATCGAGATTGCGTACACCCATCATTGAAGCACGGCCGAGTATCTTCTAGAATGAATGCTTTTGCGATATTTTCATATGCATTTTTTCCTAAAATGATATTACTTTCGATACTTTTAGTAATCAATGAGTTCTTTATTATCGAACATTTGTCATTTTTACAAATATTGCTTTCAGTAGCAGTCGGATAATCAGCAAGTAATTTTTGAACCAGTGCTTCTACGCTGTATACGCAATTTAATGTATACAGATTGAGTGAAGAATCTAATTCTCTTAGTGCGCAGTCTAGAGTTTTCAACAAAATTTCGGCTCTAGACTTGTACGTTTTTGTACGAATTCCATTTTCTAAAATGTCTAAAACCAATGTGAAAAATGGCACGTTCTCTTCGGACTTGACCTAATAAACGAAAAAAACAATAATTGATGAAAAACTTGAATATTATAAGAATTCAACAATATACACAACTTAATATTGCTGATAAACAAAAAGTCTTATTAAAAAAGAATTTTTTAATTTCATTTCAATTTATGTATAATTATAATTTCAAATATTTCTAAACTTTCATAAATTAAAGTTTTCTGATAAAGTTGTTTAACCATGATTATCAATTAAGTATTATACGTTAAGACAATATATTATGTATAAGTTTTAGTAATTTAAATGACTTAAAACTTCAAAAACGTTTTACAAATTTTAACAATTTGATTGTTTTTCCTTTTCTTAAATTTTTAGTATAATTTCTTTGTATAACTATTTTTATTTATTACACTACCTTTTCTTTTAAAGATGCATTGTCAGCAGTAGCAATGACAAATAATTGCAAAATGCAGTCAAAACTGCAAGTGTTAGAAACAGTTATACTTTTTCTATCTAATTTAATAGGATGCAAGCTCAGACAGTTGCCATTTTTTATGATCGGAACAGACTTATGTTTCGTCCACGTCAAAGCATCTTTAACCTTTTCCTTATTCACACCCAAATACAGTGACCTGGGTTTTGCTTTATCTCCTAAGCCTCGCCAATTTTCAACTTCTCGAGAATCCAAAGTGTGCTTCGCAGACTTTCCAGCTTTACAGGCAAAGCAAAGTCGTTTCTGTCCAAATCCTTCTTCATCTTCGATTGAAAAAGAACAAGGTTCTATGATGTGAACTGCTTTATTGCAAACAATGCAGACATGTGCTCCTGTTGGTTCGTTTCCATCATTGCAAATGAAACAACCAGATGAGATGTTGGGCTCTGAACGACTTGAAGATGCTGATGCAAAAGATGGAGTAACTATATCTGATGATTTAGGTTCGCAGGTTTCTAGGTGATCACATCCTTTTGAACTCTCTACTTCTACGATGTCTACTTCTAATTCTACTTCGACGACGTTTTGCTCAACATCGGGAATTTCATTAGATTCCATTGACACATTACCGGCGTGGTTTTCATCACTTGTTATAGAGCTTTCTAAGTCTGCCTGTGCCAAATTTGCCACACCTTTTAAGAACTTCAAATGTTTCAATAAAAATTCATCTACTCGCAAACGATGCTCACTTCTCAATAAACCGTTTTTAAGTTTATTAAATTCTCCCTCACTTGCAGCTGATGAGGCCGGGACTCTGCAGTTTTCGAAATCATTTGAGAAGACGTTAGACCACGCTGGCAATAATCTTAAGTCTTTTTCCAATCGTTTTACTAATTGTGGAAAAAAAAGGCCATTTATGTGTGTTCCATGATATCCTTCAACTTCGACTACTTCCAGTACTTCTTTTTTAATTTCTGATCCCCATGCAGTCCAAGTATTTGTAAACGAATCATCGGAATCCAAGCAGTCTTGATCTAAAAGATCGTCATCAGATTCTGATAGCGGTCTAAATTCTTCTTCAGCTTCTGTAACGCTTGGCGAAATTCCTGTTAGAAATAAATTTTACATATTTAGAATAAATAATTATTTTTACATATATTTAATATATTTAAAAAAAAGTATATTATTTAAAAAAAAATGTGTATCAGCATATAATATAATAATAAATCTATATTCTCTATCTACGTTCTACATTATGTCTTGACTTATGTAAGTGTTGTTACATTTCCTGTTCAATATTTAAAATCAAACCAGTAATGTCGGATTGCAGTCGCTGTCTTTCTGTTTCACACGTGGATCTACACCCATTCGGCAAATCTCCATCTGTTTCACTAAGAGCAACAGTGAATATAGCCTTTATCACAGCACGAGCTTCATGCAAAGAGCGACACATTATCAATTTGCCTATTGATGCAAGCCAAAATGTTTTCACTAGTGGCATCTTTTCTTTCAGGTATCTAGCATAAATATGCATGAAGTGCGCCACATCAATTCGGATGTAACATCTAGGGAGATTTCCGCTTTTGAAGTTGTCACAATACTCAGATATAGAATTGAATTGTGAAAATGCGCGAACGACAGCGTTCAGTAAAGCTCGAGCAGAATCGGTGACCACTTCAGTTGGACAGGGAATACCTAAACGTCGCCAATTCATCAGCCAGAAATGTATAAAATCCGTGTTCTGGCATTCGGACAGCATTTGGCCAACACTTAATTGCTTCGCGCCTGTATTTATTACGATTTGATACAAGAATATATGTTTAGAAGGAGTATTATAAGGGCGGCTAATACTTTCTATCATACTTCCTGATGAATCTATGGATATCTTTGCATATCCGTTAACTTCGAAATACTTGCGATAAACGTGCAATTGTTCGTGTGTTATATAATGCACAAAAAAAGGCATTTGACTGACACATTGAATATCGTTTTTATAATTGTTGCACATCATAATTTCGATTGCTTTGATTGGATCTTTATCCAAATAATCGGATGCTTTAATTTGAGATTTAGCAGTATGTAAAACTGCTGACGAGTAAAGGTGAGGTGCCTCAGGATCGCCATGTCTCATGAGGCGTGTAGCTTCTTCAGCACGATATACATCCACAGTCTTCGTCATAAGAACCTTCGCAATTTCTCGTCGTTGTGGATTTCGAAGCCACCTTTTGCCGCATTTTCCTGTTCCAAGCTGTATCTCACAGTCTACGACTCTATCAGCTAACTTGTTGTCACATGTAAAAGTTGCCTTCAATATACTTCCGCAGTTGCAATGACCTATGAAAAATTAAATAATATCACGTCATTTTTTAACATTATATATAATTAACATTTATTATTTTCATATTAATATCAGATTTCATTTTTATTTTAATGTATTGCGATTTTATATCTACTGACACATCATACTAACACTGAAATACATAACTAAACCAATAATTTGATTTTGATTGTTATTTTCTATAATCTTTATAATTATATTTACATTATTATTATATATACATTATAAATATATGTACATGTACATACCATTAAAATAACCGTATGTTGTACAATTCGATACATGATGATTTTTAAAATTGAATCCGCATTTTTGACGTGAAGTATTCCAAATTTTGTCACTTATGAAAGTCTGCCAAATACCAGGTTTCAATCGCATCCAAGATCGTTTCACTTTTTTACCTTTTCGGGTTGTTTGGGAGTATTGTACCTCCTCGATAATTGCATTCAGTTCATCATTTGTTATAACAAATTGAAATTTTCTCACATTCAACGAATTATTAATACTGTCATTACTAATAACACTGTCGTTCACAGTATTCTCGTTTTCATCGATGTCGGTACTCCTATTTAAACTAATAGGCAAACGCAATTCTTGTGTAAGTTTTTCGCGCACTGAAAATTTGTCGTTACACACATGTGAATAAATTGTATTGCTTTTAATATCTGGATGTATTTGTTTTGCAATAATATCCCATATTGGATGAGTTTTTGGAGTTACTTTTCCATCATTTGAAATTACGTCGGATTGGTACTTTAAAATAACCTCTAAAAAAGTTTCAGAATCAAACGTTCCAGGACGTCCGCGACTCATTACGAAATGATGATATAAATCGTATATTTGTTATTTGCGCGGTTTTTTTAATTAAAAACACAGTAAAAATTGTTAATTCTTTAACAACAATTATATGCATCCATGCGTTTTAAAACTAAGTTAAAAGTAGGTCCTATTGTTTGCCAACTTTAATCAACAAAAACACTGTTTAACACAATGCCATCTATGGGAAGTTAATTTTTTCATCACGCGAAAACCGTTGAGCTACATTCAAACTGAATTATCTTTGTATGATTACATCTCTCAAAATAAACATTAGAATACAAATTGCTAAATGTATAAAATGTAATATAAAATATAAAATAATATAATAATAATATAATAATATAAAATATAAATGCTTTAAAATGAATCTTATAAATTGAATTGAATTTTCTGATTATAAAAAGACTATTTTAAAAACAATATAAAACTCATGTAAAGTCATGATAATTTAAAAAAAATTCATTACAAATTATCTATTTTTTGATATTGTTATGATTATTATATGTTTAATATTGCAGTTACATATCCCAACCGATTATAAATTGAAACGCACGAAATCACACAGGCTCAAGTGCGATTTCGTGAGTTACGACCTATAATAGATTAAGTAGAATTAAAATAACAAAACTAATAATATAAACGATAAAAACGATCAGATTTGTTACAAACTTTTTTCACAAATTTAAGATATAAAATTTCAATTTCGATTGAATTTCAGAAGATTTTCAGGAGAACAGTGGTCGTCTTGCAAACGTTCTATGTTTAAAATAATTGTTCGACTATTTGAGATAATATAGGTGAACCGAACAACTTCTCCGCACAATTTCGGTCACAGAAAAATAAAAATTATCTTGAAAATCAATATTGACTTTTATTTTATACTTTTTTTTATTTTTAAGTATACAAAAATATAAACAAGTAAAAAAAACCTTAAATACTTTACATTTGGATAAAACATAATTAAGAGATTATGTATTAAATTACATTTTAAAAATTGCGTAATTTTAATGTTAAATATAAATATCAATGTTAAATATGTTTTAATGTTAAATATATTTTAATGTTAAATATAACGTAAATTTTATTCAATTTTTTCAATTTGTTAATTTTGCCATTGCGCATGGGCAGTGCTTATAATTTTTTGAGCATGTTATATATATTTTTTGTATGTATTCTAGTTTCAGGATTATGCAGGAATACAACATTGTTTTGAATAATAATTAAAATAGACTCAAATTTAATAGCAATATGAAATCACCTTAAAGGAGCTGTAAATAATGATGTCATGAAATAGGTTGTTTGCTGTTGTATTCTATCTAAAATTATAACTGGAATACAACATTTTTTGCAGAAATGACTGGAGCAAAAAAATTTTTATTTGTGTTGTAAAATAGCAGTAAATGAGCTTTAAAAGTTCCTTTAAGAATTTTTGTTGTGTGCTGAAAATGTTATGCCAGCTTAATATACCTCATGACTTGCAACGTGGGAAATAATAACATCGATGCATATTATTAACACGATGTACCGCACACATTCTCATCCTTGTTATATTAGTGAACCGCAATTTCCTCCACAAAAGCGAATAATAGATGTTGAATTCCAATATCTTCACATAACAATATTGGCTTTCTTCTTGCATGAATCAATATACCCAACATGAAATCTTGCTTCTCGTATATGTTTACGTTCATTTCTGTTATGTGTTTTTACATTAATATTGTTAAATATATATTATCAAAATTTTTATAAAAACTTGTAAATATGATTTCGTATGTGGAAATACACACTCACACTCTTAGAAATGAAACTCTTTATTCAAGAAAATCATCTTTTTAGATGATTATTTTATTATCATTATTTTATTTTACCAAATATTAATCCGGGTTTTACAAATTAATTTTATATTTATTAAAGTATATTTGTTTTTCTCTGAATCAATTTCCATTGTATAAGAAGGATTTCTGTTTCTCGAAATATTAAGTGGATTTTATACATTTTAAAATTGGATTCTGATAATTTTAAATAAATTTTGCTAAGAGTGTGTATAAATATACATATAAATATTTCTTAAAGATAAAAAAAACACGTATCGTCTGTTCAGTTTTAGAAAACAGGTAAACACGTCTCTATGCATCGTTTTTGATGTTTCCACGAAATACAGTAGACTTTAATATCGCTTATATCTTTGTGCCACTGCATGCTTTTCACTTTTTTATTTTATTTTTTTTTTCCTAACATCTCATTTGCTTTTTTCGTTGCAGCCAATTCGGATAGCAAAAGCATGCAAAAATAGTTTAAAGTCGTCTCGACGGGCAACCTGCAAGATAAAAAAGAGATAAAAACTGATTCGCTAACTGATCGATTTTGTGGAATCGACTTGTATCGGCAAAGTCGCGTCTTTTGTTTACACGAAATTTCAGTTTTCTTTTTTTCTAACGATATCTCTCGTATAAAATGATTTATATCATTTCAATTTAGTACTAAATTCAAAGCTTCCTAACCTTTCGAATTTCTTTAACGCATTAAGAATGCCAGTTTAATATTATATTATTAATAACATGCAAAGAAACTCGACTAGAATTTATGTTCATTCTCCAAAATGTGCTTCTGTTTTACATTTATGTATGAGAACTTGATATTGTATTAATTAAATCTTAAATCTTTTTATAATTTCATAATTTTATTTCCGTCATATTTGAATTAGAAAGAACTATAAATTAAGATCCCTAAAGTTTGTTTATTAAACGTTTCTATTGTTTATTTGTTATAAAATATTGTTTAATTACAAAAGTAAGAAATTTGAGATTTTGTACAATGCGTACATGATTTTAGGAAAACTAGGGTCAATGACATTATGAACTTTCGTCTCCCCAAGGTCAAAATATCGGTCTGGTTCCGGGCAGGCAGAAAATATTTGCTGCAGTGCACCGGTCCTATTTGCGCTTGATTCTATCCTATACATAGTTCTGACTCGATTCCAGTCACGATCAAATTTCATCATTAAAATCTTTTTATGTACAGCTGGCGTCTTTCATACTAAAATGAGTATTGACAATCGTTGTCAATATCAATATTTGTTACTTATTAATGTCATACACTAAACACAATTGAAATCACATAATGCAAATAATTTAATTATTCCGATTTGTATTGTTATGTCAAACATGATTATTCATGTAACTCAATCCGATTGATGATTTATGAATTATAATTTTTTTTTTATTTTTCATGAATTAAAAATTCATTTTGTCTTGTGAAACTGACCATACAGCTACAGTAATAATATAATAATGATGAATATTGTTGTAAAGTGTCACTGGAAATCAAATAACTTTACAACATTTTCTTATAATTTTAACAAAAACACAAGAGTCGTTATTAGAAATAAAGGACAATTTCAACTTATTTTATCTTAGGTTCTGGTTTTTATAAAAAAATGTTATTCAATTTACTAAAAATTGAAGAAGGAAGAGAACTAATATAATTGAATGTAAAAAATGACTGCAGGTAGTGTTCAATCAAGACTTATTTACATTATGTACATCATACGTCTATATACAAAATAATAATTTATAATACAATTAAATGTTATATATATGTTTCCCTCGCAGAGAAAAATATTATATTACCTATATATTTATTGCCGCTAAATAGATTACACACTATAGGCGTCAAATTGATAGACAATAGTGATTAATTACCTTTCTATAAAGTTAAATGGAAAAATTATTCTCAATATCAATATCAAATTAATTAATTCTTATAATTAATTATCTTAATATCAAAATAGCATTCCTTTCATATACCGTTCATATATTATAGATATCGATACACATCACGCGCTACGCACGTCACATTTAATATAATTATTTATAATATCCATTCTATTAATATACAAAAATCAAGAATTTACAGATAAAATAAAAACATTTGAAGACATTTGTAAAATTAGAGGACCTTAATTTAATGCTTGAATGATGAATACATAGATTAACTGAATGTTTAGGTTGGAAGAATTGTTCAAATCAAGAATACATTCACAACAAGACTTTCTTCAGTGAAAAATAAGTTTCTTAACTCAAGATAGTTTATTGGTTTTAATGTTTAGTTAAGAATTTAGTTTCTTACTACAAGAATTATAAGGTTTATAATTATAAGAATAATATCGTATGTTAAGAAAGTGTCATTGAACAATGACAAACTTTCTTGACATAAGAAAATACAAAATTGAACTAAGAAACATCTCGACACGGAAGACAATAACTCATTAAAAATTACTATCTATCCGAGTAAACTTGTGACGGTAAATGCATTTAATAAATTTTACTTTTTGAATTAGTAAAATAATTTTAACATTATACAAAAATCCCTCTCCGAGTTACGAACTCGGTACCTGCGCTGTTTCTTAATAAGCCGACGTAATATTGAGTCTTATGCCGTTTAAAGGCAGTCTCGATTTTCCGTGCAGGGTAAAAGGGTTTTTGCAGATTATTCTACATTAAGATGTATGAAACAATCTCTATGTTATTTGAATGAATTCAATTGCATTTCTTTTATCTATTTTATCATTTTATTTCAGAAAAAACCATTGTATAAACGTGAACGCATTTAAATTATTATTATTTTACTATTTTCAATTTGTTCTTTCGAAAAAAGAACAAGTTTCTTTCCGCAACTAGAAGAAAAGTTACCGATTCTAGATGAGTGAGATATAATTCACGAGCCGAAGGCGAATGTAGTAATCTCTCGTGAGTCGAATCGGCAAATTCTTCCTAGTTCCAAACGATATTTTATCTTGCAAGTGCATCGGAAAGATTTCTACATTATATACAAAGGGCAGGATTCACTTAAATATGCACTCAGAGAAAAGTGTCATGAAAATTTACAATGTTTTATAGTTGTTTGGGAATTTGTGCAACAGAATATAAATTTTACTATGTTTTAAATTGAATTTTACTACACGCAAAATTAAATTACATTAAAAATTACTATACTGTACATTAACGCTGATATAAAAATAGTTTGCTTACATTTTTATAAGCACTGTTTACTTTCAAATTAATAGAATTATAGAAAAATTTGTCATACAGTATAGTAAAAATTGCTATTCCGTATCACAAATTTTTCTATAATTCTAGTATTTTGAAAGTAAACAGATTTGTAATAATGTAAACAAAATATTTCTACGACAGCGCTGCTGTACAGTATAGTAATTTTTAATGTAATTTTATTTTGCGTG
>JABFPJ010001987.1:0-21819 GCA_022817425.1 Gryon sp. ZL-2020
AAAAAAAAAAAAAAAAAAAAAAAAAAAAATACAAAACTGTGTACAATGTTTAAATTACGTTATACATAAATGAATTGTGTCTAACAAATACATATACACAAAATCTAATATTAAAATTACAAATAAATGTACAAAATTAATTAATAATAAAATTTGCATTGTAAAATATTATCAAAATTATATACAAAATAACGTCGATTGATAAATGTTTATTTACATTATTTATAATGAATTTAGTAATTTAAGAAGAAATATAAAATCTATAAAATTATTTGTATGGTCTATTATTTTTCAACTTATCAATGAATTTCGAATATTTTGTGTACACAAAACAAAATAGTGTTAAAACTGTAATAAGTTTCACTTATGTTTTGAATTGTAT
This sequence comes from Gryon sp. ZL-2020, assembly GCA_022817425.1. Taxonomy (NCBI): domain Eukaryota; kingdom Metazoa; phylum Arthropoda; class Insecta; order Hymenoptera; family Scelionidae; genus Gryon; species Gryon sp. ZL-2020. The sequence goes on from JABFPJ010001987.1 coordinate 383, forward strand.
ACAGTTATTGTTTGAGTTCATTGCTTAATTCACATATGTATCAATATTTAATTTTAATGAAACTCCTCAGCCGAACTACCGAGTAATTTACAATACAAATGTTTCTCGCGTAGTAAAACTTTCTCTGACAAAAAAGCACCACAAACTTTGAAATTTGTTCGATCTTGTAAGAGAATAATCCAAAATCGTACCATTAAAATAGTATTTTTGTACAGATAAATGAATTATGATCCATTTGATTAATTAATCAATCAATTATTGTAATAAATAAGGTCTGTTTCTTCCGAATTATTAAATTATAAACTTCATTTTGATGATATGAAAGAAAAAAAATGTAATATATAGCTATTATGATTCTCCATATGTCTTACGTACAAATACGATAATTAAAATCCATATTTTTAATACATAATTACATCAGAAAGTATATATGTAAAAATGTTTAAAAAAGACAAACCAACAACCACAAACAATAATCCATTTTAAATTTGTGATAATACAAAAAATGTTCAATTGTATTTGAGACTAAATGTTCAATAGATATATCAGTTAGTAATTAATTACCATAGGAATAAAAGAAAATTATTGTACAAAAATATATTTTCTGTACAAAATATTGTACGAAAAATGATTCCATAAAAAATTTTACTTTATATATATATATATATATATATATATATATATATATATATATATATGATATATTCCTTGCAAATATATAAATACTATGTGTTTATGTGCAATGGTGTATTAATGTAGGATTCAATTGCGAGAAAAATTAATGTATATTGAATTATTAATTTTTAGTGCAAAGTAGTATACCATGAAGACATTTTTGAATATACTTGTAATATATATTTATTTCGATTAATATATTTTCGTTCTAATGGTTTAAAAAAAATCAATTTCTTTTATTTATTCATTATTGTTCAACAATGGTATTAAATTTAAGAAATTCTTTGTTTATTTTAAAAGAAATCTAAAATGATGCATCGGCATGTATTATTATTGTATGCAACAAAAAAGTGAATTTTGGTGAGTAAGAGAACAAAACTTACGATTGTGTCAATGTTATTTCTTTGCGTTTGTGAATAAAATGTAGATTTTTTCTATCATTTTCGTTAATTGTCTGTAATGCGTCAAATGCATTTGCTATATATTTATAGCGTTAATATATATCGCTTATAACATTAAGCTCTGTATAATTTATTCCACAATTTTTCAAGGTGTATGTACGATTTACAGTCGCTACAATTTAGAACGACAACTTGTTACTTGTTATATTTTTAGAATAAAATTTTACTGTTTTCTACGAAATATTTGCTTACTTTTTTATGCCATTTTTCTTGTCGCGTAAAAGTCCTCTGTATCTTAATATAATATAAAATAATAATATATAAAAATAGACATAAAATATTGGTCCATGCAAAATTCCACTTTAGATTTTATACAACTGTAATAAATAATATCAGTAGTTTGTTTATTATATATATTATATTTATTATAATTTAATTTTGTTATACGATAAGAATAGAGATAATATTTATATAATATTCCGTTTTTGTTAATATAATATATAAATAAATATATTAAAATTGAAAATACAAAAACGTGTTTACAACTGTATATAGTGTTGTTTCAATTAATTGCATAATAAATATGAATATCTGTATACCCATATTGCAAATTGATTATAAAAAAGCATTCAGATAGAGTTTGAACAGAGATAATTATGTGAACGTTGACATGAATTCGTAAATACTGATAGGATTTGATTAAAGTCTAAGAATGTACCATAATTTTCATTCATAATATTGATTCGGCTCGAGTATTCATAATCAGTAATTCACTTCAGTTGCAATATATCATCAAAGATCAAGGTGCAATCTTACATGTAATTCTTCATATTCAAATAACGAACGTAAGAATCAGTTTCTATTCTAAGTGCAGCCAAATTTGAATGTAAGTCATACCATTCATACAGTTCTTATTTTTCTTCTTCTTCTTTTTCATCGCATTATCGGAATTTTTAGCATCTATATAGAACAATTTTATAAGAATAATTATCTTCTTCGGAGCTTATCATAAAATGCAACATTAACCAATTCTTTAAAGATTATAGAACAGACAACACTGAAGCATGAAAATGTAGTTAAAATACAAGTAAAATGTATGTTCCATAATTAAAAAAAAGCATCGCTTATGAAATTATACAGGATATAATTTGAATCCCTTTCGCCAAATGACAAAGTGACCTCGTTTCATTAGCAAGACGTCACAAGTTGATAGTATTGAAAATGACGCACTGATATGGAGCCAATGCCAGAGTTGCAGGCTCAAATCCTTTTGTTGTGCGACCGAAGTTGCGTCGTCGAGTTAAAACAGTTTCAGTTTCTAAATCTTCGGAATAAAATTAACAATAAATTATTCAACCGCTTTTTAAACAATATTTCTGTATTATTTCTTATTATACAAAGTGTTGTAAACAGACACTTCACGATTAACTTTAACGATTTTATTTGTTTTAATTGCCATCAATCACAATTATAATAATTAAATGACAATTGGCGCACTTATGAAGGTATTTATATAACAACAAACTAAGCACTTTATTTGTTCTTTTAATAGAATTGTGTTTATTTGTAATTGTCATTTGTCATGGGAATTTGGTCAAACTTCTCTAATTAATAACAAATATTTTTTATTATTTGTAGACAAACAATTATTTAATTTATAATGAACCAATTTATTTATATAATTATGTTTATAATAAGGACGAAATATATTTATATACATTATATATATACATATAAACAAACGATTCAAAGTGCAAAAGCCCGCCGGTCTACTCAATCTTTAAATTGCACACTCGGCAATGATAAGACATAAACTTTACAAGATAACGTTTAATTTAAATATCATAATTATGCACTTTTCCTACTTTTTTAAATTATTATAACTTTTATTGTATATTCATCATATATTTTAATTATTTTCGTATATATAAAATTATTTTATGCTCATACATACTCCAAAAACACATTTTTTTGCTCAAAAATTTTCCTCTCTATTTTCTATAGTAAAGTTTATCCTCCTTCAATCTGTTGTTTATTTAATCTTATCAACCAACAATTTTATCATTTCAAATTAATGCTTCTGATATATGAGTTTCAAAATGATATAACATTTACAAAATTAAGAAAATAAAAAGTGAATATGATTTGTCGATATTTTTAAATTGTGTATAAAGTGTTTTCAGATAAGTTGAATATAAAACTCGTTCTGATATATTTTACAATGTTGCAATTTTGATTGCACAAAAATTAACTATTCTGATCTTTCATCTTCAATAATAATAACAAGTATATAAATATATGACATTTTTCTACCCAACAAAAAATGTGATTCGAGAATTGTACGTGTGAGGTTCTAAGTTCAATTTTGTTTCATGGCACTTAATAAATATACCATTGACTCCGATATGGAGATTGCATTATAGTATGAATAAATATTCTTGCAATATATTCAAATGAAAAACATGAACAATTATACATTATTGTGCAATATATTTTTGTATGTTTAATTCAATAATTTATTCATTAAGAATAAATTTAAATGCACCTTTAAAAGTGCATTTAAAAATAAATTGAAGAAAATAACGTTCATTTAATGAAATATATAATTCAATTACTTGTTAAAATCATCATATTTTCAGCAGTTTGCAAGAACAGCTGCATTAATGTTTGTTTGTTGAGTGAAAGATATATGTAGCTATTTACGATCATGAATTATAATAGAGTGCGAATACGCAGTTCTATTAATTTATATTTACTATATCTACTACGGCATTGACAAATCTATTTGAAATCACATATTTTAAGTTTAAACGCGAAATACTTATTACAATAAGTTTTACAATACTTATAATAATGTACACATATTCTTCAAATAATATACAAAATATAAACAATATCGTCATTTATTATATTTTATGCTTTTAATATAAAAACTGATTATTGAACAAAGAAATTATAAACATCATCACACATCTTACAGATTTAAATTGAGTGATACAATGATTAAACGTGACAATTTAATTTTATCATTCGTGATATAAGACTGAACATTTATTATCGTAATGATATTCAATGATAAAAAATATTGCTTAAATCGTAAAGATATTTGTACGATTTAAATGTTGACTTTGATTATTGAATAAAGCAATCATTTCTGCTACATTTATAATAATAATAATTAATAAAATTAAAAAAGAAATAAATGCAAAAAACGTTTTTGAATATTAAAATTTAATTTTTAAGATCGGCTCTTTTATTTAAAAATATTTCTGCTTGGCTAAAATGTCAATAATGTGCAACATTGATAATGTCTATCAAGAGCACGTGTACGTCCTGTCAGTTACAGTACAATTTTGAAGTTTAGTTTTCAAATAATGTTTCTTTATATAAACAAAAGTTTGAAAATGGTCAAATTTTACAATTAAGGATGTTGAAGACATCTTTCAAATTTAAACATATTTTGTCTACATATTTATGTCAATATAAATCGTTCGAACTGAATGTTTATTGAGCTTCAGTAGTTTCCAATATATTCTAATTTTATACATTTTTCTTAAGTTAAGTTTAAATTTTTGAGTGAACTTATTAATGTATTATAGTTTTATTTATGTAAGAAACATAATATTGCGGCATATTGCGTTTATAATAACAAATAAATATAAGTTGAGTTTTACTAAATTTAACAGTAAAAATTAAATATTGAATAAAATTGTACAAAATATTTGTTAAAAATTTAATAACATAGAAACAAAATAATTGCAAAATCGAATTACTTATCTTCACCCTGATAGCCACAGTATATGTAAACGATTTTCACAAAATTTACACCAATGTAACTTAGTAGTATTAAATTGCAATACAAAGGTGTGCAAATTCACATTATTTAGATAATAATTTGGGTTTTACACAAAATTGTGTAAGTTGCGTATAAAAATGTCAGAAACTGCGTTACTGTGTATTTGCATAAATTATATACATACATTTTTCAACAAAAATATTAAAGAACAAGAAGTTACAGTGACAAAAAAAATAGAAAGAACAAATAAATTAAAAATAATTCTATATAAAAAGAAACTTGAAAACATTTGTTTATATTATTTGTATACGATTTATATAATTTTTGTAGCACAATGCGAAGTTGGTGTACACATTGGTGTAAATTTTGTGCAAATCATGTATATACAATTTATTCAAAAAAATGTGCATAAATGTGGCTATCAGGATATTTGTATAAATCTGTAGTAACTTTCATTGATTTGTATCTTCGATTATATTAACATTTATTGTTTTTTTAATTTGATAATAAACGTACTACTCATTTTTTTTTATTTGATAGTAAACGGTGACAACTTATACAATTGTTATGTTTCACATATATCTGTTTACATATGCAAACTCAAACTTCAGGAAACACGTTTGATTACATATTATATCAAATTAACTCATTTGCATTTCAAAATAAAAAAATTATCATACGAGTTTCAGTATGAATCCCTGGCACAGATGAAATATTATTTTTGTTCACATTTGTACACAAATTATACACATGAGTACAAAATTTGTGCACATTTCTGAATGCTATTCAACCAAAACTATTCACGCTGAACAAAACTTGTGTCAGGGAATGCGTTTGTGGAACATTTATTTATATTTCATTGCTTAAAAGTAATGTATAATTGTAAGTTTTTAAGTAAAATAGAAGTTGTTCGTAATATGAAACTTCATTAAAACAAACTCGAGAGAATTTATGTATTTTTCAAATTATTATTTAATCACAATTTTACATATTAACTTTAAACTATACATCCCCGATCTAACTATATATCTGCGGATTAAAGGAAAAACCGATTAACTCCATTTGTTGAAAAAATTGAATTTATAATGATGGTTTTAATCATAAAAAATAATTCTTCTATATATTTGAATGCAAGATGAAAAGGTCAAACGTGTGTTTTTCAATATTTAAAAGAGTAAAAGTAATTGGTTTTTCCTTGAAGTGATAAATTTTAAACTAAATAAATACGTGAATTACATATAATTGTACTTTGAAATCAGAATCTTACACATAAAAGAAATTCTGCTGTAATAAATATTACAATAACTTTATTGTAAATAACTGAAAGAACAACTAACAAATAAATCATTTACAATTGATAAAGCATTTAACCTCTCGAAAGTTACATTATTTATTCTGTACTCCTTTTCACAGTAAAATTCCTTTGATTTTCAATCTCAAAGTACAACTAAAGTGAGAGTCAATTTTTCTGCGACTTTTCATCTCGTTATCAAGTTTGCAACTGCTTCTCTTTAATTGATACATTAACCCGTAATAAAGCGTCAATTTTGATCCAAGCAGACATCAGTCTGCAATATTCTTGCACTATTTTTGTGTCTTATCACTCTCATCAATAGCACAGAGACCCTTACTAGTACAATCCCAAGTAAGTAGACTTGATATTGTCATGTGACAATATCAAGTATTTGTATTATTATAATTGTCGCTAAAAAGTTGTCCCACTTTTGTCTCATTTGTATTATCGCCTTTTTTTCTTTTCTTTTATTTGTTTAATTTGTTGTTGTTGTTTGATACGCGCATGTGCGGATCGTTAAACGCATACTCGCAAAGAGCGAGTCGGAGTGGTGTAACAAGTAACGTACAGTGAAATGGTCTGGCAAAGCTATAGGCAGAACGTGTTAAGGCATAGCATGCGCTATAAGTCGACACGTAGGCTCGTGGGTTGGCGTATTAAGACGCACCTGGCGACCCCTTTTGTCTTGCTGTTTCAGACAAGGTGACGTCCCTCTTGCGATGGACGTCAGATCCGTGCTCGTCATCCTGACGATCATCGGCCTTATGGCAGCCAGCATCGTAATGTCACGCTCGAATATCTTCAAGTTCGCACAAGTTGCCATTGCCGCTGCCCTTGTTCCGCTTTTCATTAAATTCCATCGACAAGTCTATATTATCATCAAAACCCTACCGCGGGATATCAAGTAAGTATACAAAATCAAAACAATACTTTTTGTGCTTTCATTATGTTTATGTGCTGTCATTCACAACTATCATGTCAAAGTGTTTACTTGCAATCAAACTGCATTTTGTTATGTCAGCTCAAGTATGATTTAGTATCCTTAAGGTGATTGCAAAAGTTTGTATCCAATGACTTCGACTATTCCACGAATCTTCAACAAACTAAATATATCCAGCAATTTCTTTCAATGTAAGAGAATCGTGGATGTATTTTAATTGATGAAAATGGATTAGATATTGTCAAGCATTTGCTTTAAAGTTGCGCGCAAATGACGGTCAAATGTAATATAAGTTTTTCAGTACTTCTGCTTTAAAATTAATCTAGATATAGATGTTTTTCAACTTGGAGTGATGTGTTTTGTACAGTTGAGTGATTTTATTTTTAGCTGAAAGCAAATTAAGAGAAAAATAGTATACTCGAATTGACAATGAAAAAGATCGGATGAAGAAAGTGCGAGAACATTGATTGTTTATGTTTGATGCTGAGTTCAAAAGTTGACTGACCGCCAATTTTACAAATTCACTGTTAACTCACTAAATGAGACAAAAATATTGTCTTTAATGAAACCCGGTGTTAAGTCAAACTTTCGGCTAATTAAAATACCATTTTTCAAGTTGCAGACAAATATTCAGCTTCAAAATCATATTTATTCAAGATTATATTTTTTGCCTATTTCCGTGTTTAAAATCCTCAAACTCTTGCATTCTAATGCGTAATTTGTGTTATTCATGTTGCATACGTTGAAATTTGACTTTGTGTTAAAAGTGGCATTTTTTCTAAGAGGAAAAGAAACAATATTTAAAATTTAAAAAAATGAGTCAATTGAGCAAAATTCCATTAATTCAAGTTTTGAAAGTATAAAATGCTTAAGTCTGTCTTCTCTGCGATAACAGAAAGAAACTTAAGAAGCTGATAAAATGTATGTAAATAATTCTGTAAAATCGCGATTAATGTCGTTTTTGATTTTGTGATTGATATAGAAGATACACATCTTTTTCCAAAAATATTAATCACTAAAGGCGATGACAGTGATTTTGATCTGAATTCTAATTAAAAGAGTTAAATTTCCTTTTAGTTGTCATTTTGAAATGACAAAAACGTACCGAAGATGTAATCTTTATACATAGAAATAACTTAAAAGTCGGATTTTTGAGAGTGATATTATACTTAAAATAATACAACTTTTTGAACTCAAACCTTTGCAGTTTCATTGTTTTGATTAAATAAAAGAATGTTTCTCTTAAAGTTTATAAATGAAAGACTACAAAATAATATTTATATATGAGTATCAATCTTTGCAGCCTTTTCTTGTTGACATTCATAATTTATTGAAAATTAGCCGACATTAAATCACAACTTTATATGAACAACTGACATTTCATTGATTATCACAGTATTGTTGTTATTATAACTATTATGCCTTTCAAAATTTACTATTGTATATTTAATGCAACTTCAAATTTCTTGTCTATAGATTGCGTTATAAAGAAAGTGAGACATAACAAGAACATAGTTAAATTAATATTTCTGCGTTAAAAATTTGAAAATGAAAGATTTCGTCAATTAAAATATTGCGAATAAACAAATGTGTTTCTAATTCTTACTAAATTAAGATACTTTGATAAAATGTATAGATTAACAGTATTTCAAATAATATAATTAATAAAGTTTACTTAAATAGCATTTAACGGTGACGCGTAAAATGTTCAATACCAATTAATAGGAAGTAGTTTTCTATAACCGCTTTTAAAGTCAATTGCACAATTTAACACATCACACGAACATTACTAACTCGACGATTGCAAATTTGAACATACATACTCTCCAAATTTGAAAAAGTGAAAATTCACTTTTTTGCAATGTATATTTACTTTTTTCAACATTTATACTCTGCGTTCTTTGAAAAAGTTAATATTCACTTTTTCAAAAAATAAATTAAAAAAGATAAATAGTAACACGAAAAAGTGAACACAAAATTGTTAGTTATTCTTGCATTGTTATAGGTTTTTGTATTTTTTTAAACTTGATTATTATAATTAAAAAAACATATTTCTCCAGGTTTTGAAATTAAATCTCTAGTGAAGTTAACATGCCTTTTTATCCACTATGTCAATCTATCACTTGAAATATAAATTATAATTGACTTCCCTAAACGTTTAATTATTTTTCTTATTAAAAAGTGAGAATTTTCAATTTTGTTGAAAAGTTAAACATTTTTTTTACTTTTTAAAAAGTAGATTTTTGTATTTGTAAACAAGTGACTATTTTTAAAGAAAGTTAATTTTTGACATTTTCAAAGTAAACAAATTATTCACTCAAAAAATAAGTGAATTTTTCACTTATTCAAATTTATAGAGTAGAAAATTAAAGTCAAATTTGAATTTCATCAACTTTTTTTCATTTTGTAACAAATAAATAAATATACCCACATTAAAAAAAAAACTAATTGAATAATAAGTAAAAAATCTGAAATTGCGGATTTCAAGTTTAGATTCATATTTCAAGAAAATGTAACGTTATAGTTACTTAATTAAACTTATGTTTATCTGAAAAGTCAATAATCATTTTACCCAGTCTAAAAGTGTACATGACTTTATAAATGAGTATATATATAATTACATACTTTTAACAACTTTCAATGACACGATAAACAAAGAAAGACTAAGCCCAACATTTTATGAATAAAGTATCATCAAATTTTATTATGGTACCTTAGTTTTCAACTGTTAACTATATCCTTATAATACAAAATATATTTTAAAATATTAGCAAACATATTTTTCAAATATGAATTTAAAATATAATTTGGAGAGAAAGTTGTATATTTTATATATATACATTTGTAAAAATATCTAAGAACGAATATGATTGGCTTTTTCTTCGATGTAAGTCGATGTAAAATTCACATTTTTAATATAATAATTTGAGCTTTTAAACGAAATCGTGTAAGTTGCGTATAAAAGTGTCAAGTAATGTTTGATTGTGTATATATTTTGCTAAATACATTTTTTCCATGAGTATCGTCAATGAAAAAAGTACAAATAACTGCAAAAAAGAGATAACTGTTTTTTTACATTTTCTAGATACACTTAAAATATTATCTAAAGTTAATTTTTGTAATTTAATTGATATGAAAACCGTCAATTTTGCGATAAACTAAGTTCTTAATAAAAATTACTTCTTTATTTTATTGTGGGAAAATATTTTATCAGAAGCAGCCTTGATCTTTCCTTTCTTATATTGTACCTGTTCTAAGTTTATACGAATTATTATACTAATATGATTATTTTCAATGTTATTTAATTTTAATAAATTATCCAATAAAAGTATATTTTTTCAAAAGTGTTATGTTAAGATTTGAAATTTGAAAATAAATAATTTATTATAATGTTGCCGGTAAATAATAATTAGTATCTACCAACAATTTTGACTTCAAAGTAATATTTGCAATTGTCTAAGGTTTGCATTATTTATTTATATATGCGATAATCTTTAAAAGTGGAAACTACTTTGGAACAATACACATGTATACATGAAGCAAGCTGATATAAATGTGGATACAATTATAATTTCTGCTCCCTTGAGGCGAAAAATATCGTTTGCACCATGGAAAATAAAAGGAAATTCTCTCCTCGTGCGATTACAAACTTCGCCTTCGGCTCCGATTGTAAACTTCGCACTCGGTAGCGAATTTCCTTTTTCATTTCCCTTGGTGCAAAATATACTGTTCAAATATTGAACAATTATTTCAGTAATTAGATAAATTTAAGTTTCAATATTAAACTTATATATATAGATATAAAGGGAGAAAGGATTAATTTTGACTATTGTTTACTAACAATTTTACTGCATTAAAAACTTACAATTATTAGCAGTTTATTATTTGTACTAATAACATTAACTTATTTTTAAACATATATATATAATATAGGTATGTAAAGTTTGACCTATGATTTTTCAAAGATTGTATACATACATATCTGGTAAAAGATAATTCTTTTATAGATTTTTATTGAACATTTTATTATCAAACGCTCGACTTTCATTTTTCGAAATATCATTTATTTATAGAAGTAGCAGTGATTTGATCTTTTTTTTACATGTAAGTAATGTTTATTCAATATGCAAAATCTAAGATTACAGTTAAACATTGTCAAAATATAGTTAAATAAATATAACAAACAACTATATATGTATATAGTTTTATATGAATATATAATTACATTTACTTTTCTCTTGACACGTGACATATAGTGAATTTATTACTACAATCAAGAGAAAAATGACTTGTACTTTTAATGAGTAGATTTTGTTCATATTCAAATAATGTACTCGCATTTTTTAATACATATTATATATAAAATCATTGTCTTTATGTCAAAATTGTTATACTCAAGGGCATAAGATGGTGTTATATTAATGCTGTCCAAGATAACATTCTACATTAAGTGAAATTAATAGTAACTCAGATTGTTTTTTTCAACAAATTTTATACAAAATGTGCAACAATTGTTTTTATCAGTTGAATAATTTTTCAATGTTTACATGATGAGATACAATACAACGCTATTCGTTGTGCTGGATTAAAGTGGGACACACTGTATATTCAGTAATGTAATTATTTTAATCCAATTTTTGTTCCTTTTTTTTTACTGAAAAACATTTAACAATTGTTTCTGAATGATGATTTCAGAATACAAATTTAATTGTAGTTCAGTTATATCATGACTAGATTTGTAAGTATTTTTTGTAATAGAGTATATATCAATATTCAAATCATATGTCAAAATGATAAAATTAATATCTACAAAAGAAACAAGTTAAATCTTGACAAATTTTGGTGATGTACAAAAGTTGTGTTCTACACGATAAAGACAAAATAATTACAAATTACTATATCATTTGTGAATTTGAGACAAACTCGACATCAATGTAAAAAAAGGCATACAATAATATAAAAATATGATATGGTATAATATAATTTTTTATGCTAAAGTACAATTTGTATTAAATTACGTGCCAAAAATGGAGCTATAATGTAATATTTTTTTCTGTATCATGTATTAATTTTTTACATAAAAAATAATAATTTTTGTGTAATTGTCGAGTTGTCCTCAGATTTATAAATAATATAGTCATTTTTATTAGAAGATACTATTTTTTTATTAAATGTTTATTTAGCGTTCGCAATGAGAATATATATTTCCTATAACGCGTATAGGAAAATATCTCAAAAAATAAATTTTAAATCAGCGTAAAAATCAATACAAATATCTAAATTATTTCTCCCAGTATATAATGTTTACCAAATTTAAATATAACACTAAAAATTAATTTAATGAATACTAATACCATAATTGTTGTTTCAGATTTTTATATCGTTACATTAACGCTGATATAGAACTTAAACGATATGCTCGAAATAATTTAACTGTAATGAAATTATTTACGGAAAGATCTGCGAAATATCCAAATAAGCCATGTTTCATTTTTGAGGGAAAAATTTGGACCAATGCAGATGTAAGTACCTTGTCGCTTATTTGTATTTAAAACGTCAAAATTGACATCTCAAATTTTAATCATTTTACGGATATTAAGTTTAAATTTATTTGTACTTTATAATGACCAAAATCTTGCTTTGTCAAAATTAACCCACTAATTTGGGATTAAAACAAAGAAATTGGATAGAATGACAATGTTCATTTAATCAAATCATATATCATCTATAGCTTTTAAATATATATAAACAATCATAATCCAAGTAAATAATGATATATATTTCAGATTAACAATTATAGTAATAGAATTGCCTCAGTATTCCAAAAAGAAGGTTTTGTAAAGGGAGATGTTGTAGCTCTTTTCATGACAAATAAACCAGAATTTGTAGCAACGTGGTTAGGATTGGGTAAACTTGGTGTGGTGATCGCTTTCATCAACACAAATTTACGATTACAACCTTTTATACATTGTATTAAAGTAGCAAATGCAAAAGCAATTATATTTTCTAAGGATTTAGAAAGTGGTATGATTTAATCTAAATTATTTAATAGTTGAAAATAGACAAATCAAATATATATTTAATAACTAAATCTCGAAAAACGCAAAATTTGCATTAGTTTCCTATTTTATTTATTTTTTATTCATTATTTACTATGATTTGCATTATTTTCTACTATTTATTTCATGTATTTATTTAGAAAGAAAGATTTATTATAAATGAATAGTGGTTGAATTAAATAGTATAAAATATTCAATTATTGTACTATTATAATAATAATGAATATTTTTAGCTGTCGAGGAAATTAATGATTCTATAAAAGATATTGCGAAATACGAACAAGATTGTGGTACAAATGGATCATCAATGACTAATTGTAAAAATGTAGATGCAATGTTGGCTGAAGCTAGCTCGGATGAACCAATAGTCCAAGATGTACCAACTTACAAAGATAATTTATTGTATATTTACACTAGTGGCACAACGGGCTTACCGAAGGCAGCTCTAATACCAAATTCCAGGTATAATCAATATTTTCTTAATAAAATAATACAATTTAAGGTTTCTTTATTTTTCAAGTTTAAGAAAAAAGTAAATTAAGTCTACTGAAATAATGAATAAATGTTCAATCGGTTTTTTTTATAATTTGCAGCCTAATATATATTTATCCTCTGAAATGAATGAAATGACTTAATTTTATTTTGTATAAATATGTTTACAGGTATTTATTAGTTACAGTAGCAACGTATCATATGTTAGGATTAAGGTGCGATAGCGATGTGCTTTATAATCCACTTCCACTGTATCACATGGCAGGGGGTATAGTTGGCACGTGTTGTGCTCTTATTAAAGGCATACCCAGTGTTATAAGAGTCAAATTTTCAGTTTCCGCGTACTGGACAGATTGTATCAAATACAATTGCACGGTAATAAAGTGATAGTTGTTATAATTTTGATTGCTTTGAATATTTATTTGAAATACAAATATTTATTCTTTCAATGTTACAGTTGGCTCAGTATATTGGTGAAATATGTCGTTATTTACTCAATGCACCGCCACGTCCAGAAGACACGGCTCATCCCGTACGACTTATGGTTGGCAATGGTATGAGACCACAAATTTGGGAAGAATTTGTCAATCGATTTAAAATTGAATGCGTTCATGAAGTTTATGGATCTAGTGAAGGAAACGCTAATATAGGTAATAAGCAGATACGATGGTATCTTTAAGCTTCTGTTATAAACCAAAAAAAATATTAAGAAGATAATATTTGTATATGAAAACGCTAATGATGAATTATATGATGATTAATATCATACATGTACTATTCAACATTTGGTTAACTGGTTCTTGATAATAATATATAATAGACGATCTTCTTAGTTTTACGAAAGCTTCGAAGCCCTACAATAGAAACTGTTGCCATTACTTCATGCACAGACCTCTTTTAATGTTCGATCGATACTAACAAATGTTCGAGATTCATTTTGCTATTCTGCCGAAGCCCTCTATATACGCTTTCAGAACCGATATTGATTTATATTAACATATCCTAGAATTTATATTTATTTCAACCAATTTGAAAGAATGGCCCGATTGAAATGATAAAAATTGCTTTTATTTCTGTCCCTTTTTAAATGATACTAAAAATATGTAACATTCAGATAAACTTACTTTAAATGATTCTTATTTGATATATAAAAGTCAAGAAAAATGATAAAGTTTCAATGATTTAAAACACTTATATTCAATTTTGCTAAATTAATACAATATATTTGTTTCTTATAAATTAACGAGCACTTAAATTTCAAATGAACTTTTAATTTAATGAATAAAAAAAATAAAATATGAATTATATTATTTATATTTACAGTGAACGTGGATAATCAAATTGGTGCTGTTGGTTTTGTACCATCAATTCTACCGAAATCTCTGCATCCGGTTGGAATTATTCGAGTAAATGAAAACTGTGAGCCAGTGAGAGGTCCAGATGGACTCTGCATTCGAACTGAAATAAGTAATAATTCGTTTATTAAATTATGTTAATATTAAATTAAATAATGATTAACATTATTAAAGTTAATCAATATTTACAGATGAACCAGGTATGTTTGTTGGATTAATCAAACCGGGAAATCCATCTCGAGAATTTAACGGTTACGTAGATAAAAGCGCTTCGCAGAACAAAATTATTGAAAATGTATTTAAAAAAGGAGACAAGGCTTTCCTAACTGGTAAGAAATAAATTATGGCTATTATTATTAACATTATTATTATTTAAATTAAATTTCTGTTATTTTAAAAATATTATGTATAATGAATCATTTAAATATCAACGCATTTTTAAAATCACTTAATTTACTATTTGTATAGGTGATATCTTAGTGCAAGATGAACTTGGATATTTATATTTCAAGGACAGAACAGGAGATACATTTAGGTGGAAGGGTGAAAACGTTGCAACTGCAGAAGTTGAAGGTGTTGTTAGTAACGTTGCTGGTTATAGAGATACTACAGTTTACGGAGTTAAAGTAAGAAAAACATTAAAGAAATATTTTCTTAACTTGCATTGCCTTAAATTTATATGAAAGAAAAAGTAATACAAAGATACATTATTTATTATGTAAATTTGTCTATAAATAATTACAGGTTCCTGGAATGGAAGGAAGAGCTGGAATGGCAGCTATAGTTGATCCTGATAGTCATTTAGATTTTAAGGCACTTGCAGAAGGTCTAGATAGAGCGTTGCCGTCATATGCAAGACCAATTTTCTTGAGAATCGTAAAAGAGCTTGAATTAACAAGTACGTTTAAACTCAAAAAATTAAATCTTCAAAAAGAAGGTTTTGATCCAAACAAAATTCAAGACAAAGTTTATTTCCGATCGGGAAATAAAGAATATGTTCAGGTTACACCGGAATTGTACCAAGACATAATAAGTGGAGCGACAAAAATATAAAGAAAAAAGAAAACTAAAACAGAACAATCCAAAAGTGCACGAAAACGAAATTATATCAAGTACAAAATGGCCAATGAAATGTAATATAAATATGTTATAAGTTTATACGGCAACGAAAAACAGCAATAATATTGCACCTAATAGTAAATTACAAATTAAATATTGCATTTACAATTATTCACATTATGTAAAGTAATTTTTATGAGACAAGTTTATTTTTGTAATATATGTCTAATTTCAGAGACAAAAAGAGGAAAACGAACTTAAATTGTTAATTATTAATAAGTATAAAAATTCTTTTTTATGTAAATAGAAATTTTAATTATAAATTTGAAGAAGTAAAAAACATTATTAATAAAATAATGAACAAAATTATCCAATAAAGAAAATTTATTTTTGATCTTATATACAGTAATTACTAACTAAGTTCATTATTTCTCTTTTACATTCCATCTTCTACGATTTAAATATCATTCAATAGCATTTTAAAGAGTATCCAATAATTATAAAAATACAGACAATGTACATTTGTTCTGTGTCAATATTTCACACTGACGTAAATTTTATACTGTAAATATTTTATTAAAATTCGCAAACGTTAATTATTGATTAATAAAATTAAATGATACCAAATGTTAATGAAAACGTATTTAATTATTATAGGAGGTATGTTTAAAAATATTTTTAGATACAAAAAACTGATTCAAAAAATGAAATAAAGAAACTATATCATCACTAATGAAACTGTAGCATATAATGTCGACAAATCAAATTGTACAATACAAATTACAAAATTAAAACAAAAAACTTATTGTGATAATGAAAATTATAATTTAATGAAGAAATATAATCCTCAAAGCTAGTCTTTAAAAGTAATTTTATAGTTTAGTTGTAAACACAAAAGTCCAAAATTATGAAAAATTTATATTTTGAAATTGTTGTTACAGTGATAAAAATGTTTAGCAAATTGTATCTATATAAAAACATTTTATATTTAAACTGCTTTTGTAAAAGCTAAATCGCAAATAGTTTTAACTATGTAGAAACATTCAACATATTGTCACATTTATTTCCGTAAATTAATATTTGTCAGCAGCCAGACTCATATTAAAATTGTAACAAAACAATTTGAATTAAATCAAGAATTTGTATGAATTTTTACTGATATATTTATAGAGCTAATTTTACAAAATAAAATGATATTTAATATTTAGAATCGACCTTAATATAATTATATGGATGCATATTATATCATGTATAAATGAGTTTATTTTATCGTGAATAAGAGATGTAATATACATTTTACAAACTAATTTATTATAATAAAAAAGTACAATTTATTAATCATTAATCGCATTAAGCGTAAAATTAAAATAATCATGCTAAGTTTATTTCTTCCTAATACAAAATATAACAAAAATTTATTTTATTTATTAATTTATACTACTTTTCAAGGCAAAAATCAGCCGTAAAAGCTTCATTTTTCACAGCCGCTTTTTTTTTCTGCCATGAAAAGCAGTACTTTTACGGTAGGTATCAAGAAAAATATTGTTCGGTGCTTTACGTAAAAGCGCCTCAATCCCCGCTCGGCAGCACAATGAGGCGCTTTTACGCCTAGCAACGAAAATATCTAAAATAAGATTCTGTCTGCTGAAATGTTTATTAAACAGGAAAAAAATAAACTAACAAAATGAAGCCAAAATATACATTAAGTTAGTTATTAAAATTAACATTTGTTTAGAGTTGCGTGTATCATTTTTTAAATGAACATTATAAATTAATATGAATGAATCTGTTACAAATATTGTAATCATTTAATATTATTATGCAATAAAGACTATAATAAAACGTTAATCTGCATTTATAAAAGTTACCTTTTATATTATTTTAATATTAAATATAAAAAGGGAGCAATTTTTTAAATAAACAATAATTTTAAGTTATTTTAAACAATGCAAATCACGAGTCTATATAGCTACAGAAAACAGAGAAACGTGAAACTGCGTGAAACTCGCTCGAACGCGCGTTTGAGTGAACATTCCTTTTTTATAATGTTGGCAACCTCTAAACATGCGTTCGGGTAAACTTCGACGAGTGAGTTTGTGGTTTTTCACTTCACTACTCGGGAAATGTAACGTGAAAGAAAAGGACAGAAGTAAAACTGTGTCAAGTTTTTGAGCACGAGAACACAGTTTAAACTTTAAAATACTTTGTATTAAGAAAGGACATGCAATTCAACTCGCATACGTGCGTCCTATTTTAATACGAAATATTCTTAGTTTCTGAATTCACTAATTTATTAGTAGCTTAGCTTAGCCGCAAAGCCGCATATACTACAGTAATACAGTATGATGAAGGTTTGCTGTTCTGTTTGCGTCTTTGTTTAATTTATTCTTTGAGGCAAAATTAAACAGAAACATAACATATCGAGAAGACTAGGCATATTCTGATCATACTGTACATATATATATAGCGATACAGTTTATCCCAATGTAAATTGTGAGCAATATCAACATATCCTTGCCTTGTGTTTTTTCATTATTCATAACATACAAGTTTCTTCATCAATAAAAACATTCGAACAAGATGTTTATATCAACAAGCCTGATTTCATTATTCTTATAATTCATCAACATCAAACAGATTTTGGGCCGTAAAGTGATAATAAATTCTATCATAACCACAAAATGAAGTCTATTTATAGTTGAATTTCGTGGAGCAAAAGAAGTCATTTAATTTGAAACAAAATGTCGTCTTCAGTGAGCTCGTCGCTCACATACGAAATCCTAATGTATTTAAATTCCTTCTACTTCGGAATGTTTGCCATTTGTGAGCTGTGCATGGGATTTTTCAAGGCTGCAAATTTACCCTCGCCAGGGACAGGCACGATTCTCATGGAATTTGCATTGTTGCTGTTTTTGATGACAACCGAATCTGGCAGAATCTACCTGGGAAGGAAAGGCAATTTAACCGAAAAAGGTCTGCCTTTTTTATTGGGAATTGTGCTAATGGTTCCCAGCTTTTTGGCGACGCTTTACTTTTTACTCTGGCAGAACTACGTGCTCCGGTTGGAAATCATCCTGTGCAGCATACAACTTGCTTTATTATCAGCGGAATTGATAATATCAATCATGTGTCTTATTGCAATGTATCGTCCCAGTTTGCCTGAACAATGATTTTTTATATCGCTGAGAAAACAAAATCATGAGACTGAAGCAAAAAATGTTTACACAAAAAAGTAGATAACGTAATTCAAATAATTTAGTAATTATACAAATAAATCACATACTAAATGAAAATATATTTGAATGTAATCAAATATATGATAAGATTATATTATGTTTGTATGACTTTGGGTTTATAGAGTGTTAACACTGGTTTTGCTTGTAATTTAAAAAATATTAGTATAATACTTATTGCTAGATATCCAAAGATGAAGACAAAATTATTGATGCAGTTAATCTGACTTAAACGATAAAAAAGCATTTAATAGAAATAATTAAAAACAAATTAAATAAGTTTAAAAACTAAGATTGAAAAGAAATCATTCTATAATTAAATTATATTTTACGAACGAGATACATTAAGTTCAACTAAAACATTGATTTATTTTGTGCAATTATGTAAACTTTTAAAAATCAAAATGGTACTTAATACGTTCCTTTTAATAATTGCCAATTAACAGTTTTTTTTGATTAATTAAACTTTTGAGTATTTAAACATTGAAAAAAGTAATACATTAATATGATACTTATATGATTAAAATTACAAATATTTTTTAAGTGATAGAAAATCAAAAATATGAAAAATGTAAAAGATACTTTTAATAAAAAATAAGATACTTGAATATTTTCATATTTCAAATAAACATGAAAAAAGTGTAAAATCAAATTGAAACAACCATGTTATCATAAATTGTATTTGTTGTAATAGTACTTGTGCATTTTTATTTTACAATTATCTCATTTTCTCAAATTAGTCATTTAAAGTGTATCAATTAAGATCATATCTATTTTTAAAGTAAACTTTGTTCATATAGCATTCAAAAATGATTAATAAATTTTTCATAATGTTCGATAAAAAAATAATTGTATAACAAAAGTATACAGGTACTAATATTTTATTTATATGCGTGTATACATGTTATCTTGCTATTCTATTTATATCAAGTGTATTTATTGTGTGTTGTGCGTGATAAAATGTGAACAAAAAAAAACTTTTTGTATAAAAATCTAGAATAAAAATATTTCACAAATTTATAAATTGTTTTATATTTAATACAATTTTCAAAAGTGTAATTTAATTTACAACATTTATTCTCATACATAATTTATTAATCCGATGATTTTTTTGCACTGAATACAATAAAAATATATCATGCACAATTTTACTCATTCCTAAAATATATATAAAAATGTAATAACAAGTTTTAAAAACTTGTTATCTATGCGTTATTAATTGTACGTTTAATTAATTCAAATAAATCACATATATTCCCTTGTGTGTATAATTTAAGATTCAAACAAAATATCGTAATGAATTACAATAAATAAAATATAAATATAAAAACAAGTAGATTAAAAAAAAGTAAAAATTTTCTAATTCACATATTTTTAAATAAATTAAGATATTTGTACTAAATTAAAAATTATTACTTATTAAGGATTTAAATTTAACTAATAGTCTTGTTTTAACATGAAAAAAAAATTTAATTGCGGTATAGAAGAATTTTTATGCAATATAATTTATAACTTAGTACAAATAAAAATTAATAAAATAGAGCAATAAGCAAAAATAAATGTATATCAACACATTTGGAAGAATATAATCTATCATAAACGTCTATTGTTTTTGCGAGTCATCGCGAACAGATGCACTGCTTTACAAATCATATTATTCTATGTATAAACATTCTATCGAAAGTGATTAAACTATGGACACAAAACCATTAAATTTGAATTGTTTTTAATCGTAAAATTATATAGGCCAAATATTAGTAAACACTCATTAATATAATTGAACATTTTAAATATATATTTTACTACGATTCCCATTAGTAGAAATGAAGTGATATTTAGTAAATGAAAATGTTGAACAAAATAGGATTTATTGAATTCTGTGTTTTAAAGGAGAAATCAAAATTTACTGATAAATATTATTAGATATTTGGCCTTTAATTTTGAACAATTTAATAGATTAATCGCTTTGAATAACATTTTTTCACGATGGTTGTACTGCACTGAGAGCTTTTTGGGCCAGCGGTTCTCTTTTTCTGAGGCCAACTAATGTTCTCTAATTGCGGCGACTGAATCGCCCAAATTGGGTGACTCGTTCTCCCAAATAAACCGTTGACTTTTGTTTGGGCGAACGAG
>JABFPJ010001988.1:0-21811 GCA_022817425.1 Gryon sp. ZL-2020
ATATCAATTCCTAGCGTTACACACATATAATATCCTAATTTAAAAATCTAATTATGGCCAGATTAGGTACTGTGGTTTCCTGATCATGGCCACATCAAAACCCAATTGCAATTTTTACTAGGGATATAATCTATTACTTATAGTATAATAATTTTTACAGAATTAAATTTTGTAGCAATTAACATTACTTTGCATTTATTTTGTACAATTACAAATAAATTATACAAAGGTTTATTTTGAATATTCTTTCGTCTATAAACTTGAAAAAGTGAAAATTTCTTTAGTGATTACTTCAGTGAAAGTGAACATTCGTATATTCGATGTTATAGTTTTTTTGTAATTCGACAAAAAAAAACACACATTTTCGAGTTCGATTCTGTTGATAAATTGTCTTAGTCGATGAATTGTTGGAACGATGAATCGTTCATTTTGATAAATTGTGTTACACGATAAATCTTTCGTGCGACTTCGATGTTGTTTCAAATTGTATATTCGATAACTTGACATTTCAATAAATAGTTTTCCATTTGTAACACGATAAACTGTACATTTTTAACAATTTCATATCGATAAATTAATCCTATAATAGAACCCTTTAATAAAGTTTTGTTCTTCAAGTGTTTTCAACGTAAAGTTGAAATTACGTATATTTCGTAATATTTAGATGTAAACGTTTTATGTCAGAATTTTTCGAAGAGATTGTTAAAATCACACTTTTATAACATATTATTATATATATTTTATAACACTTTTAAATTGTGAATTTAAAAGTGTTATAAATAATATAGTATGATTTATGATGTAAAAATATGAAGTGTGACTATCTTTGGTTATTAGTGAAGTAATTCACTGATATTATAAGAATCAATCTTTAATGTAGTCTCACAATTAAGCTCTAAGTTCGGTATAATCTATTAATAATCGATATAAGCTACATAGTTCCTTCCTTTAATCATTTCATGATTATAATAATCTACTATTATCGTATTTCATAATTAATAAATATACTGAAATTATTCAAAGATAGTGTTAATTATCAAAATCAAATAAATTAAGCAACATAGTTTGGTAACTTCTTTATTTTTGTAACTTTTGCAATTGTTCATTCATTTTTCACACATTTTAACACAAAATTACGTTTTTTAAACCAAAACAGAATGCGTAAAAATTTTTATTTTTCATTTGCCAATGTTTTTCTTTGTCATTGGCAAAGTGTAATAACTAACTGCAAAGTAATAATTTATGAATATCATTGTAGATATTAAGTGTTGATAGCTATAACGTATTCACAATGTGTTCAAATTGGCGACCATTGTTACAGCTGATTGATGATAATCATAAGTGTCAATTATTGACCTCGGTTTATTTTTTAATCGGATATACTCCATTAGTTTTCCCATGTCTATTACATCTAACAACCATAAATTCACTCATTGACAAAATTATCGACAATTTTTTTGATCTTTGAGGTCTATGGTTTTATTACGTTTGTTGCACAAAGTGACTGAAACATGCCGAAAATATTTTCGTCGTTCAAATATTGTGTTCGAAAGGTTCCAACCTACTCACAAAGCTTTTTCTTCAGTTAAGCGAAGACGTTAAAAATGATGCGACTATCTAAGCGGACAAAATCCGAATTTTTTAATTGTAATTTAAAAAAAGAACTGTTTAGAATTTTGAATTAAAGTGTGTAGATTCAGCTTTATAAAATATCATGTTTATTATAAATGTAACTTCATAGACTGTTAATAATCGAGTAATTATTTCGATCAATTTATTAATGCTTTATTATACGAAGTAGTTAAAGCACTTTTTTTTCTTTTTTAGATCTGAAGATTCAAAGACGAACTTGTTTATAAAATTATGTTCATTTTACTATAACTGTAAATAAAAGATTTTAAAACTCTTAAAAAAAAGAAAAGTTGAAAGAACAAAATTTTTCTTCAGTAAGAGTTATAAAATTAATCTTTCCACGTAGTAACTACATAGAATTATACGTTCAATTGAACAGAAGCACTATCGTTTGAACGAGTTATAGTTTCAGAAGAAAATCAAAATAAATGAACTGCTAGGCATTAATTATACAGACTTTATATATATATTTATATTTATTGACAAAAACCGTTGAAGACATGGAAATTGTTTCATCAGTCATTGTTTCTCTATTATTCTGTGGCAGCTGCTTTTTAATTGCTTTGTGCTATGTTTTTCTCACGGTTTGCACTGTCAGCTTGGAAGAATAATGGTCGTTCGGATTATCCTGAGTGGTGCATGTCTAATTTCCTAGGAATGCTTCTTCAGCATAGTTCTTTTATTTCACCGATTGTGTTTTGATATAATTTTGATTCTGTTACATTGTCAATCCCGAAAGCTTCTTATGTGTCGTTGCGTAAAATATGAAAACATTCTAAAAACGATCGACCACATAATTGCCTGAAATCCAATTACAAACGCCATAAATTGTTTTTAAAGTTTTTAACAAGTGAATTGAACTTTCAATCGACTAGTAATGAGAATTTAATTTTCAAGCGGATAAATTACTTTCACGATTAAACATGTTTAAATATATATTTAACAAAATTAATATAAAAGTAAATTTAGAATGCTTAATTAATTTGAATATTTAAAGAATTAGTCTAATTAAGAGATAAATCGAACTAAATGAATGATAAATAAAAATAAATCATAAATTGTTTTTTCACATTATGAAGGATAGTACGACGAATAACTTTATAATAATAAAATACATTTTGTTTATTGTCTTTTAAACGGGATCAATAAATTTGATCTATAGGTTAACATTTTGATTTTGAAAAGAGAATAGATTTTTGTGGGTAATTAGTAAGAGTAACTGAATTCTGTTAAATGAAATGGCATGAGTTAGTAGCTGCGAATAACAAGCAAGGAATATCATGCGTTTTGACACATAGCTCCAGCCGGACAAGGGATAAGCTCGTTAAATGTTGGTTGGCGGTATTCGTCAAAGCGATACGAAGGTTATAAAAGTACCCTTGGGAAGCGGCAACTGCGACAGACCGTAAGGGTATACAGCAGAATGCATGAAAGAGTAGCTATGCTATCGGATAGGACCATTCTGTCACTTGACAAGGGTTTATTGGCTTCACTAGGGAATCGAATAGTGTGAAAAAATGCTCTAAATGATACCAAACCAAGTATTAAATATAATGTGCTTGTGACAGTTTCAAAATCATTTCTTATAATGTATTATTTAGTTTTTATTTTTAACTTCAGTAATTAATAAAGCATTATAAATAATATCAACAGATGATGGTAGAAAAGAGTAGTACTACTCGATTAATAGTCAGACAACTTTTATCTATGCCAAAATGTTGTTTTTTTTTAGTTAAAAAAACTAATTTACTAAAAAGTTAATCATCATTTTGATTATAGTTATGAATAATTATTTCCACGGATAAATAAAAAATGTAATAATAAGTACATAGGATTTGGAACCAGCGCCAAGCACCGAGTAAAATATCCCCAATTGGGAAACTGCATCTTTTTTCAGTGTATTACATTTATATAAAAGTATAAAATGTACATATTTTCACATTCACAATAACTCGGATTTGTTCAAGTTAATTGTGTGAAGTAACTTTTTTTAATATCTTAAATACTTTTTTCAATGCAATACAAATTTTTTGATTTGGAAATTTGAATAATAAACATTTACATAATTACAAACAATGAACGATGTGAATGAAGTGGTTAAGACTAAAATCAGTTGTTAATATTCATAAATTATGAGTATTAGCAATCGATTTCACAGCTGGAGCAACATTGATAATAAAGGTCGGAATTAACTGAATCTTTGTTAGTATGTCAAGCATCGACAACAAGCTTCATTCTACAGTTGAATAGACATTGGTACCTAACAATAGTTATTAACATTATTGGTACCACTGTAATACTTTCTATTGAGTACTAGTATACACTAATTAGTATCCACTTATGTGAATACTATTATTTATTAGTAAACAATGATTGCTTACTAATCTTTGTTGAATAGTGGCATTTTGCGTTAAAACTAAATTTGATGGTAAAATCGAATAATTTAAAAAAACAAACCTGCATCCAACGTAATTCTACTATTGAATAAATATTGACCACTCAGACAGACTAGTAGCCGATACTAAAATTGTGATAAACATTTATGTAGATTAAACAATGTCTAAATCAGCTTTTACATCACAGAATAATTAAGGTTTGTTGTATATTGTCAGACTACGACGGAATTACATTGAGTCACAGTAATGTATGTGATATATAATGCGTCCACCCATCTAAAAACGTGAATATTATGACAATAATAACATTCTTTCAGTTCACAGTTATTAGCTGTTTCACCGATCAATTCTCATATTATTATAAATAATAGTCTTTCTGATAGTAAATTAGGATAAACATTTATTGATATGTAAACTATCGGCAATAGTATATTTCTTACCTGTGGAGATGTAACAGAGAATTTATTTTCTCGTGCGAAGTTTACAAGCCAAGCCGAAGGTGAGATTTGTAATGGCATGAAAAAGTGAATTTTCTTACATTTCCATAAGAATGGACGATATTTTTCGTCTCAAGGGACAAGAAATTGTAGTTTCTTTCCCTAGGCAGTTTTAAAGAAACTGCCGTTTCTATCCCCGTGTCGTGCAAATGTTCACGGAAACCTAATGTGAACTTAATTTGTTGACCGATATTTGACCTATGTAGAACACAAGAAAAAATAGTTGTATCTACTATTTCTGACCTGTAAGTTTTACTTTTCGAAGGATTGAAACATTCCCTATGGGAAATTGCCAGATTTAACATACGGCTCAGATTAGTCTTGATATTGGTAACACATTCTGCCAGTAAACCAGTAATGTGCTAGACTTGGACCAGTTGTTCGTTTTCCATTGGGTTACATTATTAGAAGTCATGTGACTTGAAGCTTCATCTTAGTCATGTTCTTGTTCATCATGTTCTCATGTTTTTATGTTTTTTATCTTTCACAAAGTAAATCTTACTAATTTGGCAAAGTAATCACGATTAATTATTTGTTCCCGTGAATATTCACTAATGATATCATTTTTTTATTAATTAGTAATTAAGAAATCCTTTCATGTTCAACTTATGTTGATGTTCAACTATATAAATGTATGAAATATTTATTATTGAAGAATATTTATATAAATATTGTCTCATCTCTAAACATCATTTTCAATTTCAAACCCGATTTTTTATTACACTTTATTTAATTCTGAAATAAAATAATAAATGTGCAACATATAAAATGTATTGTGTTATATTATATTATATGAAGTTTACATTTATTATTGAGTTTCAACGTTTTCGACACACCGCTTTAGCGCTGGAACAATATTTACATAAGTATTTTTCATTAATAATTTTCAAACGTTTATTGTTGAAATTTAACCTACATTCAACATGAAAGGATGAAATCACTAATTCATATACAAATTAATGAATTTTGTAAAATTAATGACTAGCAACCTAAAATGTACGTCAGATATAGGTTAACAATTTTCACGTTCTTTTTTTTCGAATTTTTCGTGAATTAATTCGAGAAATGTACTGAATATTAATCAAAAAATATTTTAGTTATATATTAGAGCAGAAAAACCGATGTTAATACTTAATAGTATAAGAAGAAACGTAATTTCAATGAGATAATAAACAATTTATGTTGAATTCATGAAACGTCTTATTTAATAATCCATTTTATATTATGTTTTCAGAGATTATAGAGATTATTTTTTAGTGAATGACATATTTCAAACAGTGTCATATTCCATTAAAATTTAGCATATAGCTATTAGCATATTCTATTAAAAGTGTAATTCTTTCAAATTTAATAATTATCAACTTTGTATCAAATATCACTGCCCCGTACGGAAAAAATATATATATATAAAACTTTTGCCGCTAAAATATATATTCGTTAATATTTTGCAAGTACATTGCAAATATATATTATATATTATAACTTTTGCCGAAAATTTATGTGAATATATTGAAAATATATTTTCTTCCATTTTTTTCATTATTCCAGCTTACACATCAAATTTTTTCAATTATGTTGCTTAAATAGACAAAATACGACTAGAAAACGTACAAAGTTGGTTTTCTTTAAAAAAATCAAGCTAATTCGAAGCTTTTACTCTTCAAAGCAAAATTTCACTAATGTACCGCGTGGGTCAGAAGAAACTTTATAACTTTTTTTTTAACTGATGTAACGTCTGTCAAAGGATTCATAGTATTTTAGCGTATTAAAAGACGACACTTTTTCTTTTTAGCGCGTGGGTGACTTCTCTTTTTTTTGATGCCGTTAGTGCAACTGTTTAAAAAACATATTAATCTAGTGAAGGGCCCGAACTTGTTTATTTTTAAAGTCTCTCAAATATTTTGTGCGTTGAAACAAGAAAAATTGACGAAACGTTGATTCGCTGTTTATATTTTTCTCAGCTAAAATTCTTCGCGTCTAAACGATTTGAAAAATGCAGCAGCTCGTTACATTTTTTGGAGATGCTGCATGGTGTATGGCAGTGCCAACATTTTTTTTCCACCGTAAATCCCAGCCCTTTAAAGCAACTCGTTTGTTTCTCCCGCTACTTGTTAAGTTTCGTAGCGCTATTCCACTTACTACTGAATTGGCGTATAAAATATGGAGCGCAGCCGTAGCGAAATTTTTCATTTAGCCCGGATCGATTGCATTTACTTCAAAAAGCGTCCGGGTTTTATTACTTTTCGGCGTGACCAATCCCGAGCCAACGGTGCGACACAAAAGTTGCGACATTATTCGGACGAGTAATGAAAGAGATTGGATGCACATTAATTTTGACATCATCATTTGTTTTTTAATCACATTGATGTCAAAGCAGCTAATTAACTACATTAACGCATTATTTGCAGGCAATTTCAATAAAACGTTTTGCTTTTAATACACGCGATAATGAAGAAATTATATTGAAATCAACTATTCTACTTCAATTAAGAAAAAAATGCATAAAAAAACTTGATTCAATTCTGTTCAAGTTTATACATTTTACATTACAAATCATTAAGCTATTGCTGGGCTTAAAGATAAATTGAAACAGAATGATTTATTTCTAATGTACTGTGATAATTGTGATTTCATGGAAAGGTATTCAATTTAAATATTCAACTGCTATGGTAGCTGCGAAATTCCTGGAAAGTTATTGAATTTTGTAAATTTAACAAACGCGGTTTCATGTACAGTTATTTGAATTATAAAAGATATTTTTCGTCAAATTAGAATTCTAATTTTTTGTTCATGACCGGGAAATCCGTAAGAGAAATATATTTTAAAAAGTATCTCTCGGTCATTGATTGAATTCATTTGGTATAAGATGTCGGGCGCCGATGTATAGCCCGGCTCGAGAAGATTTATTTGACTGAATGATTTCTCGACATCTCCGCTCGAGGTTGGCGGTGTTCTGATTAACGCAAGTCCGAAGCATCTCAGCCCCGGATATTTCTGCCGCCTTTTTCCTCTTGGTTACTTCCGCGTCCGCATTTTCCCCGGAAATTGGTAAAAACATTTCGCAGATCGATTCAGTAGTGGCACTGGCCGTGTTATTTGTTGAAAGATGCAGAGAAAAGCGACGAGTGTAGGAAAGGAGAACCAAACGGTCGCGAAAAAAACAACGAGTACCCGAGTAAAATCCAATTTCGAAGATTTCGGTAATTGATTTGGCGCTACAGGCTCAAAAGACGCTTTTAATTAGTTTTGTTAGAAAAGATCTATTAAAAGAATCGCTTTACAAAACTTCTGAGTAGTACGTGTTTATGTTCAGTGATATTGTTCCGCAAGTATACAATAAATAACACGCTAAAAGAAATCGGATTAAGTAAAAAAATGATAATATATAACAAGGAAAAAATGGAAATAAAACAAGGCCACCTAATCGGAATAGAAAAGTTAACCATTTTCAAATCGCTGTAACTTTTACAATTTCCATCGAAAATCAAAATTCATTTTTTTAAGGAAAGATTAAGATATCCTTTAAAAGATACTGTTTGCAAAATTTGGTTTTTGTTATTGCAAATCAAATGAAAACTAAACAATATTTTTTGCCAAATAGCTAGACACATAGCCTTCATAACCCCCTGCTATGTTATGGCTAATTGAAAAAAATAGTGCATTTTTGTATTTCTCATGCATTTCACAGAGCTTAGGTGTTACGGCATCGAAAACAGAACTATAGAACGGCACTTGCATGCCAGAGCCATGCCAGTGTCATGCCATTGGTATGCCATTGCATTGCCAGGGCCACTCGAAAATGCACTATTTTTTTCAATTGTCCATAACACTGCCATTTTTCATTCAAAATGGATGAATTTTTTCAAAAAACAATGAGTTGTCAAGAATCCAACAAAAAAGCGGGGAGATTATGAGAGCCATTTTTCTTGCTATTCTCATCCAAAGTCAGTAAAATTAAACAATGTAAGTAAACAACACAAAAAGTATATTGTTTTGTTAACATTTAGTTTGCAATAAGAAAACCCGAATGTTTGCAAATTTTCTAAGCGATATTTTTAAAGGATATCCTAACTTTTCATTAAAAAAAAGAACTTTGATTTCCGATAAAAATTGTAAAAGCTATAGCGGTTTGAAAATGGTTAATTTTTTTACTACGAAGATGGGCATTTATTTCCGCCAGTGTATAACAAAAAAAATATGACAAAAACATAACCTTATAACCACAAACATAATAAATTATAAAAGACAAACATAAATAATAAATGTAATATATTAGAAATGTAAGGGACAATATAATATAAAGATTAATATCAGATTGAAAATTTTATATTTTTTATATATTTTATTGTGGTTCTGATGAGGAAATAAAACTATTTCGAAACGTCAATTGATGCAACTGTTATTTGGGATACCAAAAATTAACACATAAAATTATAAGAGGAAAAACTTCATTAATTGCCTCTATAAAAAAAAAAAAACAAAAAAAAATTACGCTTTATATCGTTTATTATAACCATCTTACATTTCTCGTAGTGCATTATGAGTATGTGTAACAAGACGCCCAAAGAATTTTTGATTAAATTTTGTTTAACATTTACAAACAATTCTTTTTAAGCGTACTTTTAAAAAGTAAAATTCATATTTTCTCATAGAATCAAGGCGCTGTGATGGACAACGTCTCATTTTATGCAGAAATAATAACACTTTTCTTGACAAAATGTAAAACTAATAAATCTTATTATGAACTTTTCTTTTCTTTCTTAGAATCTTTCAAAGAATCTTTCAAAGATCTTTCAATTCAGAAAGAAAAATGCAGACTCGAACGTTTATATTTATTTTTTGTCAAGATATAAGCTATCAAAAAATTAAAAATAGCTGCAAAATAAAAAATAAAACACCAATAAAAATTACCGAGCTTATCATAGTAAACATAAGTAAAATTGCCGAAAAGATTCATCTGAAGGTATTCCATTGATTTTGTATTTTTGAGTTTGCAAAATAATTGATAATAAATAATTAATATTTAATAATAAAGTTAACTGTTCCACTTATTTATTAGATATTAGTCGACCTGAATTTGCGTCTTCGTTTAACATCGAAACGAAGGAGGAATCAATTAAAAGAAAAAGGAGTTCGGGCAGTGCATGCGACCGCAGATCAAGCACGGAAGATGGAAAGAGAGTTGCATTGGCAAAACAAAAGAAAAGAGAGTCAGCAGTATCATCAGATGGTAATATAATATAACTACTTTTAATATTTCTTTTTTAAAATTTTAATTTTATTTTTTTTTGTAATTTAAAATGTATTATAAAACAAGTAAATCGTTATAATAAGGCAATTCACAAGGTATGACCTGAAATCTAAACAGCAGTTTCTTATTTGATTGGACCTAAAAATGAAAATAAATAATAACAATGATAAGAAAGTTAATGTATTATAATTAATGTATATTGTTATATCCATTTACACACATTATGTGTAATATTAATTACTCTGTTTAGTTATCATTTCTCATGATCAAGATTATCTAGATAAAATTAGAAATTTTATTGTTTAACATTGTATGTATAATAGGGTACAATGGCCATCTATGGCTCAGTGCCCGTCTTTTGACTGAACCTAGTTTGAAATCACAATAATAAAATTGTATGTATAATAAGAATAAGAAGTAAACATTTCGCATAACTTTTATGAAATAAGAACGTTCATTTTTAAAAATTGCACAAAATGTATTTTGAGGTGTATCAAGTGTTTTGAATTCATATATGGCAGGGGATAGATTAGGGGTGGCGTTCGCTTGTGGTTAGGTGTCGCTGACGGCGAAGGTGAGGAAAATTGTCAGTTCGGCAATTGCTCATTATTATTATTAATATTATTACCATTTTTGCTACTGTTGTTATTACTGTAGTTATGTAGAACTATTATTTTGAAGGTATTTGTTGAAAAAGACAGTAGAGCCTTCAGCAGATGGAGTGCCGCGCGATTCACTCTGAACTTTCACCGACCTGCAATTTTACGTGCGACTATCATAAGACCATCAGACGCAGCTCCCTTATCTATCTTATATTAATCTATGATTAATTTTTGACTAACAAACAATGATTTTCTCAGATAAACATTTTCAAGCATCTTCGTCGTCTCAATCTAACATTATAATGCAACAAGGATCTAACAAAAGCACCGAAAAAAGACATGATGTGAGAATATTCAGTAGTGAGAAAAACACGACAAGTTCAGATAACGAAAAGTGTCGCTCAAAGAAAGAAAACCAGAATCATTGCCCGAAGAAAAAGTCATTTAAAAATGCAAGCCAGGAATTCCAGGATGCTTTAAGTAATGCTAGAGAAGAAAATAGCTAAGTACATTTATTCAATATCAATTTTGAAAAAATTAATATTATTTCATACTAATATATTTGATTTATATTTTTCAGAATCTCCAAATTTACTCAAAATCGTGGAGAAAGGCTTTTATAAGGTTTTAGCAAAAGTTGATTCTGTACGACAGAGTTTGCAGTATGATATAAGCGCGGGTTTAAAGGAAATAAAAGCAAGCCTATCAGCTAATGGATTGAACTCCGTTTCTTTATGTGACATGAAAGAAACACTTGAGGTTTCATTGCTGTGCAGTGATCTAGAGTCATTTAAAATTTTCGATGCTTCATTAATTGATAATAACAAGAAACAACAATATGTAAGTATTCTACATAAATATATAAATGCTTAAATTCTATTAGTTAATTCTCTATTGTTCTTATTACTATTATAGAAACGTATGTATTATTTATTATATATTTTAGGTCGAACTTATAAAAATGTTGGCTTTCGGAGCCAACAATGAAGTAGAACCTGTCGATAGCGTTCTAAAAGAATTTATGACAAAAAATGTACAAATACAGTACAGTTGCAAAGGACGAAAGGTAAAGGGCCAAGGAAAACACAATTTTTCGGCTACGAACTTGTGTGATCTATATTAGGTATAAAATGTTATTTTTTTGCACTTGTGCAGTACGGAAAGTGGTGATTTTCCGCACTTGTACGGAAAGTAGGTACTTTCCGTACGAGTGCCGTCAGGCACGAGGGTGGAAAATAGCCACTTTCGGTACTGTCCCGCGTGCAGAAAAATGTCGTTTTCCACACGGGCTCAAGCACCCTAGTACAAAAATATACTATTGTTTTTATTTTATTATGATAATTAATTTTTTACATTTATTAAAACTGAAAATAAATATTTCTAGATGTGCTGATACCGGAGTTGAAAAAAAATAAGATCAATATATATGGACCCATTGGAAAGTGGTTTGCAAGAGCACCAGACCGCGATGGTGGTCGAGAAGAACGCGAGCTGAAGATCCATAAGTATTTTTGTTCAAGACATTTTGTTCGTTTAGACATTTTAAGATAATAATCATTGAATCATTGTTTTCATTAATCAGAAAAATAAATGATAAAAATAAGATAATAAAGATTAGTAGTATTATAGTTATAAATTATATTAGATTATAAAAAATGTTATCGACAAGAATGAATAATATAAAAAAAGATAATATTATAGTTACGTTATATTTTATTAATTTGAAGAATATGTAAGTCTAAAAATATAAGATCTTTTTGAATAACGTCTATATTGAGTAAATATGACAAAATGTACTCGAAGATTATTAACCATGTTATACTTTTAAATCAAATAAAATATGTTTACGCTTAAATAGTTTAATAGTAGTTCTGATTATTAATATTAAAGCCCACTATTTTTCGAGGATCGAAAACTCGTTAACAATCAGTACGACGACAAGATAAAATATAAACTATTAATATGTTTAACCATTTAAATATAATTTTTAATTTGAATTATTTACAGGTATTTACATTTAATTTTAACATTGGGCTCCATCACTGGGCCATCATTAGTGCAATGCTGAAAGCCAATCATGGATTGTCAATTATCGACGGTCGTTCATTGATTCCTATAGTACTGGGCCGTTATTACGCCAATTGAAAATTTTCATCTGGGTATATAAAGAATAATTTAAAAAAAATGCACTGGGCCATCATTGGCGCAATGTTGAAAGCCGATCATCGATTGTAACTAGTGAGCCATTCTAAATTGGTGTTACGCTGCCAGCATTGCGCGAGTGATCGGGTATCGACGGTCGTTTATTGACTCCCAGTACTGGGCCATTACTACGGCAATTAAGAATCTCCATCTGGGGTTTTTGTTTCGTTTAAAAAATGTTCTTTGAACGTTGATTTGATTAGTTTATTTCTACCTTAAGAAACAAGTGTTAAGAATAACGTGTTGCCGTTTTTGAAAATTCAGAAAATTATCCAAATCAAACGTGCTCTATGATGTCGTGACACTCGGCTGATTTTAGGACTGTCGTAACAGTTACTTTATGTCGGTAATTTCGTACTCTGTTGTGCGATAAGGATAATATGTACTAGAATATAAAATTTGAAGTTGGCTCACCTACAAGCTGGTTCACCGACGGTCTCGAAAAAGAGACAGGTACCGCCGTTCATGCAAAAGTCTCCGGCTATAGGACAGGGTTGTTCTTGCCTGAGCCACGCCGTCGTTGCTGCAATGAAAAAAGAAAACATTGTCATCCATCCACTGAGGCCAACACATTTGCTCGCGCAAAAAAAGTTTCGCACGACAACATTTCGACGTCGATGAAGTCGACAAAAAATACGACCAAGAGCGTATGCTAATTCTGTCGTGAAGCTAAAACTTCTTCAATGAATTAAAAAGTGTTTTCCACACTTTGAATTTTCGTTCAAAAGTTGGCGCGAAACTTTCACCGCACGTTGTATAAAAATTCAAATTGTTTCGCTATTTTTCGCATTAAACATACTCGACTGGAGTGAGGTGGAAAGTAAATAAGGGGTTTTTTCATTTGTTTCATTCCGAGGGTGTGCTTCATTGAAATGTAGACGCACATTATGTCGTCGCACGGCACAATGCTCATAACAATAATCGTTTTAATATAGTTACGGCACACGTCGGGAGCTTATCATAAATGTGCGACATTATCGCATAACGAGATCGCGATACGGCGCCGTTGAATTTTCGAATTCGGCCGGACCGTCGAGTCGCATCTTTTTCCAACCGGATCGCGACAAATGAATTTGGGGTTTTCCGCGTGAATTTCGTTACGATTGAGAGGCTGAATTATAATATTCATGCAAGTTTGCATTTTCATTTCAATTGGTCGAGCATGTACACCGACCTTTGGTATGCAAATTTTGCTAGGTTGGATTTGCATGTAGATGCTTAAAACTGATGGCTTCAATTTACACGAAAAGTACAACACGGATGAACGTTTGACGGAATACGATTATCCGGAACAAAATCGGTTTTACTTACGAGCTATTTGGTTTGTCATTTGGATCACTACTGCGCTTCAACGCGAACCATGCTAGGCTGCATGATTCAAACTAAAAGTTCAGTTAGACTGGGACAACTTATTTAAGATTAACGCACAAATTATTTGAACTGGAAAAAACCACACTTTTTACTTATATTTTTACATAAGTATTTCTATCTTTTTCACGCTTACTTACGTCAAATAAATTGAGATTAGATTATCTATATGCTGTAGCTTATGTATACCACGGCGTATACATATATATAATATGTGTCAGACTGGGGATTCTGAATATAGATATAGAGCTTCACTTAATTCGTGTATGTAAGAAGTTAAGCTTTGCATTATAATAGGATATATGTTAAACCTTTTTCACATATAAAAAATTGCGCAACTTAAACTTTCATGATGAAAGAAGAATAATTTTTTACACTTCGAATAAGTAACATTGTAATGTAGTGTGCTTTTTATGAACAGATATGGTAGTGTTCTCTGGTCAAGTCTGTCATGTCTGATCAAAAATTAAATATTATTCTTAACACATTTTTAAGAATAATATTAAATATGAAACAGGAGGAAAAAATAATCATGATCACTTTTCCTAAATATTTTACTTGACTTTTTTTACTTATTTATGAAAATGGGTTGTACATTATCTAGTGATTAACTAGATTTATCTAACACTCATCATGCAATTAAAATCTTACAAACAAAATATTTAACAAATATTCTTGAATTTTTTAGCGAAGCGGTTTTCAACAAGAATTTTATGAAGTTGGTACACTTTTTACATTATCTCATTAAAATATTTTAAAAGCAAGAGACGAATTTTTATAGTAAACACATAAAACCAAGAAAATATTTTTTACAGTTTTTAAAAGGAAAATAATCAGAATTAATTGAACGCCGGTCAGTTTATACTGACCGGCACAGAAACTATGTTATGAAAATATTAGTACTAGTATTTAGAATGTTTGAAGCGTTGATTTTAATCAACAAACAAACTTAAATTTCATATACTGCGCTTTTGTACCAAATAATTAAGGTCTAAATGCTCTGTAACTTAACCGTTCATAAAATACCATCATTGTTATGATATGCATCTTTTTAAATGTGTATTTATTTAGATATAATTACTTTTTTTGAATATATTTACTGACTTGTGATAAAATATTCAAATAGATCTCATTAGCAACTTTAAAAATTAAACACAGTTTCGCATGAAGAATCCCGAACGAAAAGCTCTTACCACATTTTTTAAATAATGATTTCAATTACACATGCTATGTAATAAGACTTTTAAAAGGGGATACATCATTTATAGAGATCCAGTTATTTTTGAAACATCTAAAATGTTTCTGACAGTTTATGACGAAAGTGATATTCAGACTTACTGTAATTGAATTTAAATTAAATTCTTTCGGCGCAATAAATTATTTTTCAGAGTATATTATTATTTTCTGCATACGGATTTTTCACAAGAAAGTTCAATTTCATTTATTATCAAAGTTTAGTATTTCTGTCTAACTCTTACTGTCTTCTGTTTTTTCTTTTTCTAGTTTTGAATTCATTTCATTCGGTTCTCGTGAAAAACAAATGCACAATATTTACAAAGTAGAAACAAATGAAGTCATACACTGACAAAACCTAGAGTTTCGACAGCATTAAAAACCGTGAAACATAAAGCTGCATATTTGAAGAAGACTTTTCACGAAGGTGTTTCTCAGCAAATGGTCTTTAATTTGTTCTTCTATTTAAGTTCAACTATGTTTAATCTGTAACAAAAAGATTCAACGTGTACACTCTTAGTCTCAGCATTTATAGGCTATAATGTTCTTTTGTTTTATTTCAAGAAATTACAAAGCAGCGGATGCATTTTTTTAAGTTTAAAAAGGCACTCTTTACGACTTTCTGTTGTTGAGCATTTTCTCACTTTATGCTCTGACATTTTTCTCACAAGAAACAAAAATTAAAACATTGTAAGTGTCTTTTTTACGTATTTATTCAGGAAAAAATTATTAGAGAAAAAAGAAAACACGTCTACGGTTTATGAAAATTTTTCAATTCATGTACACAAATTCTTGACGTTAATATAATAAAATACTGGAACAAACATTGAAGCGAAAGCAACGGAAGCTGGCGAGATTTCAATTTTGTTGCATCGCTTTTTGAGTTTTAACAATTTGCTTTCTATTGAAAGACGGAAGTGGCAGATAACCAACAACGGTAATAAAACTATAATTACAATTACATATACAAGATCGTTTCTGAGTTACCAGGATAATTTTCTGCAGAAGCAATGTGCTATTAAAATTCGTTAGATTGAAATGATACCACTTGTGAGTGTTGAAATGATATTTTGAAACATAGCATTTTCATTAGAGTGTAATGTACTGGCAAAAATCTTGCTAACAAAAGAAAGCATTTATCAAAAGTGACATTTACTCGCTCGTGTATCGTATTTAGTTATTTTTACATTGAAAGCGAATCTTTCAGACCAATCGATATATATTTATTTGCCAAAGTGACAGTGACAGTGTGAACTAAAAGCAAGTTTACTACCCATGAATGATATTTGATGTATTATTTTGTTAACTTTTTCAAGTGATATTGATATTATACAAATAAAGTGTCAAACAATTTGTCGAGCTATTATGTATAAAATGATGTTGTTATTAGAATTACACCATTTATTAAAAACGAATATGCAAAAAGTATATCATTAATATAATGTAAACTTTATATGTTAAAAATATCTTTGCTTTGGCCACTTTCGGGGAATAGATATATTTCTTAGGCTTGACTAAAAAAGTCTAAAAATTTAAATTAAACTGTTGAATGTTTAATCTACCAAAAAAGTTGAAACTTTTGAAAAACTTAAAAAGGCTTTTCATATGGCTCAAACATCCGAAAAGTGCAAGTGAATTCTAAATGCGACATGTAGATCTTGTAAATTATATGTAGACATATACAGAGTGTATGAAAAGTTTTAGGACCACTAATTATCTCAATAATACACTTCCATTTGAAGAACCAACAAAATATTTTTAACTTTTAACGAATAACATTTCACATAATACCCGAACCCCTCTCTTTGCGCAAAGCAAAAAGTAAGTAAGCACATGTATTCAAACATTTTCTAATTGAACGAAATGTTCGAATTTTATTCGAAATGTTCGAATTTTATTCGAACATTTTTTGCAATTCTTGGTAGATGGCACTTTAAAATGTATTTGCAAAATTTAATACAATTCATGCAATGCAGTAAAAAAATACTGTATTATCTCTATTTGAACGTATTAATGAAATTTAGTAAATTCTTATGTATTATTTGCATCATAATCAAACTACAACTAAAATAACTTTTTATTTATATACTAATTAACTTTTCTGTCAGTTGAATAAAAAATAAAATTTGTTTAATTTTTTATTTTGATTCTTTTCATTCTAATGATAGTAATTAAGTTAGTATATAATGATTTAGATAAAATCATAATTAGGAGAGAAATGTAGCACACGGTGTTCTCTCAGTAGACTTGCTACCGCTTTGCATAAACTAATGAATAGCTTGCGATATTTCTACTGAGAAAAGTTGGACATGTTTTCTTTCACTGCAAGAGAATTATTTAAAAATATTACATTACACAAGTTACAAAGTTTGTGTTTCAAAGTTTCTCTTTGTATTAAAAGTAACAATGACTTTGTTACATTAATTATTGCGTACGGAAAAATATAATAGACTTATTACAAATATATTTATGCTATAGATATTTAATGACATGTAATTACGATGATTTCTTATTATTTTAAAGCAGGGATAGGCCATTTTAGATCTTTCTTTTCTTAGATATTGTAATTCTAATGTTCTAATCGCTATTGCTTAGCGATTTTACTGATAAATAATAAAGGTGGATTCATTGTTTTTTACTTAATGCTTTCACGCTTACTAACGCATTGGCATTACTTTCACGCAAAGTCCTTCAATAAAAATAATGAATCCACCTTAATAATATATTCTTACTAATATTTTTGGTTGATACCTAACTGCGGTCCGTGTGATGATAAATTTATCAATCATTGATAATACTTTAAAATGATGTCCTAACTGCAGTCGAACATTTCTGTCTTAACTGCGGTCCAAATAAAGTGAACTTGCTTCGCTGACTTTATTTCACAGAATATATTTTAATAGTAGTTTATAATTAGTTAATTAATAAAAGTGTTTCTCGATGACGATCATTCTTATTTACTTGCTATAATTGCTCTTAATTTTAATGATAACAAAACCAATTATTGTGTTTAAAACACATAAAAATGCTTCATATTTCGATACAAAACACGAAATGCTTTCAAAAAATGAAACACACAAAAACGATCGTTTTTTTGTACTTGGCCAGAGACACTCCCGTGTCTCTTGATTTTGTGCTTTACAGGTGGCAATCAATGGACACTCTACTAAATTGAAATTCGCGTAAAACTTTATTGTCGCGTATCTTTTAATTTGTGAAATAGTTGACAATGAAAATACGTCGTATTCTATCCAACTTCTGCATCTATTAAATACGATACCGTGGCTGTGATCCGCAGCCGTCAGTCAGCATCGTGTATCGGACGGATATATATATTATTATATTCGGAGTTTAAATGGCTTGCAGCCACACTCACAGACGTTTGCATTGACAGTGCAAATACCCACAGAGCTATCGACGCCAAGCGTTCATTCACTGGTTTGCGTTGTGTTGCTGCTGTCTTGCCTTCGTTTGCTAGCTTGGCGTTGATTAATGGCCCTAATAAAGGCACTGCAGGGACGAAATATGTCGTAAACACGCGGCTATCTTGCTACGACAAATACGATGAATATACATTTACCTTCTACTCTCATCTTGTGTGGGGGAAATCCACAATATTATTAACCATACTGTATTTAGATATGCATATATATAATCGGTTTAATTAATTTTGACAATTTTGTAGACATAATATGTCCAAGCCTTAAAATAGTTTTATGATAATTTTATATATGTAACATAAATAATACAAAATATAACAATTATTGCTTCTATTATTATATTTATCTTAATATACTATACACAGTTGAAAATTTGGTGTGAAAATGGAGTTCAGGGTATACAAGTTTGCCTCCTTCAAGGGGTTCGAGCAGGTCCAATCTTAATCAAGATAATCAAATAAGAGGTGTGATAATGAACAAATGTAATTTAAAAGTGTTATAAAAGTGTATGTGTAAACTTAAACAAACTATCATAACCTCTTGATGATCGTTTACATTTTAAACATGTAAAAATGTAATTCTGTCGCGTCTATTTTTCAAGTAAGAGCTAAATATTAAGTATGTTGCGAGTATGTCATGGGCATGGTACGGTATGGGTATGGTATGGGTATGTTATGGGCATCGTAGGGATATGTTGTGTTTATGTTATGGATACGTTATGAATTCGTTGTGGATATGTTGTCGGTAAGTTAGTGATGTATGTTATGTTATGAGTAAGTGGTCACAGCTAAAGCAAATTTTTTAATTTAAACGTTTTTGTAGCAATTTTAAAAACATTTGGGAGTGTTTTAAGTTTTAACCTATCTTTTTAGCATTGGATAAAACGTCTATAAGTGTTTCAAAATGGAACACACCTTTTTATAGTGGTATGTTATGGGTATCTTAGAGGTATTCCATAAAATACTCATATTATGCCCAGGACATACCCACAGCATACCCATAACGTTTCCATGACACATCGATAATAATTCTGTAACATTTTCATAAGAACTAACATTTAATCAATATCGCAAAATCAAAATTATGTTATCCTACTTCACTTTACAACTTTATATTTCAATAACAGGTTTTTCAAATTAAGTAAAAGAAATTTTGAAATCTGAATTCTTATCTTCATATTTTCTTTGTTGGCAAGAAACGTTTTTTTTAGATATTCCTTAAAAATATGTAGGATAAGATTAAATCAGAAGATCTAGAAAACCTGTTAACTGAATTATATTAGTATGGAAAGAACTAAAATAAATAATATTAAAATTAAAAATAATAGAAATTATAAATGCAGAATTCAAATTTCATAAAATTAAATATAAAAGTGTAACACTAATTTATTCATTTGAAGTCCATTATTTAGATTTGAAAATTATTAATTTGTTACATTGTTTGTACGACGCAAAGTTTCGTACAAGTTGGCTCGAGAATAGAATGTTGATATGCGCTAGAGTATTGTTGTTCAAAATACGCAATGATAAATTAATTAAATGTGACAGACTCAAAATTAAAAAAAAAAGCTTATCAAGGCGACGTATGAAGTTAGTTGCATTGGAGTTATTGTTTTTTTTTAAACAAAAAGATATTCGTAATGAATGAAATACAAGTAATCAGATAATTTTTTGTCTGAGAGAATCTATATTTGGGAGAATCTTCTGGTCAAAGAAGTGTTTATTTTTCTTAAAAACTTTTGTCTTGGAACCAAATTGGAACTGGTTTTTAATTATAAATTTCATTACATCAAGAATTATCATTAATTCTGTCGCTTTTGATATAGCATTTGGTGCTAATAATATACTGATAAAAAGCATTTGACGCTTCTGATAAACACCGTTGCAGGTTACAAATAACAGAAAATGTGGACTCTTCACAGGTTTTACTCTATTTATATTTAAAAATACAAAAGTACCATGAATAGTGTTTCATAATTTAGCCACACTTTACATTATTACACATTTTGCTACATATTAAAATGTATATGTAGTTTTCAAACATATAATATTTAGTAATAAAGTTTGTTAATTGAATTCAAAATAACTGAAAACTGTTGTTAGGAATTACGTCTGTTTAATAAAAAATATATATATTCTTAATTACTAAAACTTAGCATTTCACTGGCTATCTTGTATAGTCTATATATATACAGACTAACGTATATACACTCCATGAATGGAATCGTAGCTCAGTTTAGGAACGTGTCTCAGAGGCATCGGTGGTTCAGTGGTAGAATGCTCGCCTGCCACGCGGGCGGCCCGGGTTCGATTCCCGGCCGATGCAGTTTTTTTTTTTTTTTCATTTTTTGTTATATAAGGTTTTGCAGGGGAAACTTGAACTAGAAAATATCAATTAGCAATCAGTGCTATTTTCTCTGTTTATGTAAAGTTGATTTAAAAAACTTACTAAAAGATTTAGTAAGCGTTGAATTTTAATTATGATTCTAAATCCTCACTACATTTCTTGGAAATAATGTTGAATAATGATTAGTAAACCGTTCTTTAATTTGATTTACATAGATAATATCAAACACTTCTAAAATTCTAAAATTGTTCTAAGCGTTAAGTATAATTTCTATCAGGTTTATTGAACCAAAATGAACGCTTTCAATATCCTTCCCTAAACGATTTCTAATCCGTGGCGCTCCCTACAGGTTAAACCATTTGACGGTGAACAATGTTTAAACCCATCTTCTATTTTATTACATTTACTATATGCTATTTGACTATGATGATTTCATTCAGTGTGTAATATTTGTTTCCAGAGAACTTTATATTATAAAATAATTATATTATGTTATTTTTAGGCAAAATTATGAAAACAAATTATTCTTGTCTTCTTCCATGTAATAAAATGTGCAATTATTGCCTTAACACAAAATTAAATTTAATTAATTTTAGAATAAACCACTTTTATCTATATTTATTTTCAGTTATATTATCATATAATATATGAGTAAGATTCACTTGTGCGTAAATCACTTCAAGAGATGCATTCCCGAGTAAACTCATTTTGGAGTAAATACACGTAAAAAAATTTAAAATAATAAACTAAAGTTATAATCGTTATGGTTAGGTATCAAAAAACTAATGCTAAGGCCGAAATTTCAAATTTTTCAAAAAAAAAAAAAAAAAAAAAAAAATTTTTT
>JABFPJ010001989.1:0-21806 GCA_022817425.1 Gryon sp. ZL-2020
TTATAAGTGGATATTTATATTATTTATTATTTGACAAGTTGTCAGACAAGTTTTTAAGTATTACAAAATAACTAAATTAAATTGAAATAAAATTAAAAAAAAATTAAATTAACTAAATTAAATTGAAATAAAATTAA
The DNA here is from genome assembly GCA_022817425.1 of Gryon sp. ZL-2020. Taxonomy (NCBI): domain Eukaryota; kingdom Metazoa; phylum Arthropoda; class Insecta; order Hymenoptera; family Scelionidae; genus Gryon; species Gryon sp. ZL-2020. Next base: position 138 of record JABFPJ010001989.1, read on the forward strand.
AACAAAAAAGTTAAATTAACTAAATTAAATTGAAATAAAATTTAAAAAAATTAAATACTTATGATTAAGATTTAAAATTTGTCTTTTCTTCTGAAAAAAGTAAAATTTAAATTTTAAAAAAAGTAAACTTTTTTTCCATGAAATGCCTTTAGAAAGAATGCATTTTCGATTCATTCTCGTCGTAGATTTTTCCATGGACCTTAAATCGATAGATGCAAGTGTATTCAGTATTTCCCCAGTTCGATAATATTTCGAGTAATACCTTTTGAATTGGTACTCGTTTTACTTCATCATTCTGCAAAAAATAAAGAAACCATATAATAATTTTTCTATTTAAGTATTATATACAATTAGTTTAATGAATACAAATTGATATAAATCAATTACTAAAACGTAAAATATTTATGTGTTTTCTTAAACGTTTTTCTTCAAAGAAAAAAAACGTTTTATTTTTCAGGCAAATAAATGTTTTTTGTATTTCTAAATTTTACCTTAATTTTAAATGTTTGCGTAGGATTTCTATCGATTTGATAAGTAAATGAGTCCAATAAGTTGTATTTTTCTTTGAAGTAACCCTAAATGAATGCAAAAAATATTTTGTAAGTTTATATAATTATATAATATAATAAAATATATAATTATAATATATATAATATAATAATAATAGAATGTAAGTTTATAATACAATTGTTGAAATTTAATTTTTTATTTTTTTTTAAACTTACGTAAACTTGAAAATCCTTTGGAGCAGAGTTAATGGACCCAGTAAGCGAATAACTGAGTGGAATATGTTCCAAAGTTACGGATTCGATGAATATTGTGTGAGCCAATTGAATCTCAATTTTGCCATTTTGGCCTTTAAATGCCCAACATTCGCCAGCTTGAGTCCATGGCTTCAAAAAAAAAAAAAAAAAAACCATTCAAATATTTAAGTAACTCAATATTATTGCAATGTTTAAAGAAATATTTTTCTTCTTTGACGAAATATACACCTGGAGAACTTTCTTTGGAGAATAATTATAAGTTTTCCATAAAGCAATGCCAAAGATGTATAAATGTGTGTTACTAATATATGGCACGGTTTCTGGTGTACTTATTATGGAACCACCTCCAGCAAGGGATGCAAAGTCCGGCAAATTAGCTTCGTTTTTGTCTGGGGAAGTTGTTTTCTTAACTTGCGTATTCTAAAAAAACAAAGTTTTTTTTTTATTAAAAATGTTGTTCAAGGTAAAAAAATATGATTTAAACGAAATAATTACAAATAAATAATAATAAAATATAATAAATATATTATTTATTATAATTAATTATAATTATATATTATTGTAATTTAGTGTAATTTATTAATTATTTTTTTATTACATTTTTTTAACTTGAAAACATTTGTTTATTTATTGCATTTGAAAAATATACAAAATAAATAATAATAAAATATAATTTATTATTATAATTAAATATAATAAATAAAAAAATATATAAAATTACAAAAAACATAAAATATAAAAAATATATAAAAATGCATACAACTTGCTGAAGCATATATTCCAAAAACTTGATTTCTTCTCTCATACTTTGAAACTTTTTTTCAACAAGCGATCTCTCATTACTTCTCGTGTCTCCCGAGATAGTCAAATCCGAAATCAAAGATCTGCTTTTGTTATTCGCGTGTTGTATATTCAAACAAATCATTGTACAAACTGCAACGAAACCTGTAATATTTATTTTTTTTTTATTTACATATTTTCATCATTAAAAAATAATCGAAACATAATAAACTAGAAAAATATATAAATATTCATTCATAATATATATCTTCGCTTTTTTTCTTTTTTTTTTAATTTTTATTTATTAAAAAAAAAGGAAATAAATAAATAAACAATATAATATATATAGATATATATATATAAAAATAAAAAAAATATAAAATATATAATAAATATAAATATAAAAAATATATATAAATATATATATATCTTACCAAAACCAATACTCGTATAAAACAACACTTTCAAGGTCGGAATGAACAATTTTCCAAAATAATTAATGGCTTGACAAATTTTCCACTGAAGCCAAATGTCAAACAACATTATGTCTAATATGAAACATTGAAAACCTATAAAATAAAAAAAAAATAAAAAAAAAAAACAAATTAAAAAAAATTCATTATATTAATTAATTTATGCAAATATAATTAAATAAAACATTTATTTACCTTTTTTCAACGAAGTATACGTACTTTCCTCTTTCTTTAACTTCATTTTAACTTTTTTTATTTATTTTTTTTATTTATATTTATTTTGTTTATATTTTTTAAATTTTTTCAAATACTTTTCTTATTTTTTTTTATTTATTTTTTTTGATTTTAGTTAAAAAACTAAACGTAATTTTTGTTTATTGAAGTAAACAAATCTGACCTTTCCTTTGAAAAGTCTTTCAAATTCTGAAATCTGAAATATGTTTACGTTTGATGAGTATTTTTTGCATTGCCAACAGAAACTGCTTCATATTCAACATAAAATAGTGACTTTTATGTTTTCACGTTGAATGCCCTGCAAATGAGTCCTACAATTTAATGGTTAGGTTATTATGTTGACAGTTATTGTTTGTTAGTATTTGAAGAATTAATTAAAATATTACATTACAAATCGATATTTTACTACATTTGATTAATAAGTAATTCATTAAGTAGAAACAAATTATTTAATTAAACATGGACTTAGCAAAAATGCCCAATGAAAAGAAATTATACTTGTGCAGATTTTACTTTCGAGGTATGTTTCAGTTCTTTTGTTTACATGATACGAATTATTGTTTTTTTTACAAAAAAAAGAAAAAAAAATATTGTTGAGAAATTTTATTGTTGCAAATAATTGACTTTTTCAGCGGGTTTTGCGTTTCTTCCTTTTCTATGGGCAGTTAATGCAATTTGGTTTGCCAAACAGGCATTTGTTGAGCCACATTTTGATGAACAAAAACAAATCAAACGATGTAAGTTGTGCTTTTTGAAGACTATTTTTTAATATATTTGTTATTGTAAAATAAAAACTTATGTTTATAATAAATATTATAAAAGAATAGAATATTTGTTATTAAAAAAATGTTTAAAAAATATAACGATGTAAGTTGTGTAAATTAAAAAAATAAAATTTTTTAAAATATATATTTTTTTAATTTAATTTATTTTTTTAAATATATTTATTATGATAAAATATGTTCATAATAAGTATATATATATATGTTTATGATAAATATTATTACAAAAAGTGTAAAATTAAAAAAAATATTGGAATCCAATATATGATACGCTACTTCACGATAGTTTTACCTTAATTAAACTTATATTATTAAATTGTTCAATTTTTAGATTGGAAAAATTAATAATAAATGTTATTAAATTAAATTTTAAAAAGTAAAAAATAATTTTAAAACAATTTAAAAGATAAGAAAGAAAGTAAGAAAACTAATAATCACTTAAATTAACTAATTAAGTGACTAAAGTTAGTTTATTTTAAATAATTTAGTAACTAAACTATTTACTTAATTAATTAATTAATTAAGATAATTAGGAATTTAGTTTATTTAACTAAGCTAAGCAAGCTAACTAAACTAACTAATTGAAATAATTCACCTAATTAAATGAGTGAGCAAAGTTAGTTAGTTTAAAAGAATGTCCCAAAGTTTAGTTACTTCATATTTGCTCACTCAATTATTTTATTTTTATATATAATATATTTATTAATTTATTTAATTTCATTTTGTTATTCAGTTTACTTAATTTGGATATTTTAATTATTTAGTCTTTTGACTAATTATTTTATTTCAAACAAACTAATAACTTTCGTCAGAGTACTTAGTTAATAAACTAACTAAATTAAAGTAAAATAAGTAAACTAAAAAACATAAAAAAAAGCTAAAGTAACTAATTAAAGTTAGTTAAACTAACTAAAGAAACTAACTAAAGTTAATTAAACTAACCAAAGTAACTAACTAAAGTTAGTTAAACTAACTGAAGTAACTAACTAAAGTTAGTTATTTTTTACTAATTTGTCTTTCAAATTAGTAAAAATTCTGTTTTTTAACTTTAGTCAATTACTTAGTTAGTAATTTACCTTATTTAATTTAGTTAAGTAAACCAATAAATTAAAGTAAACTAAGTAAACTAAAGTAACTAAGTAAACTAAAAAAAATATAAAAAAATCTAAACTAACTAAACTAAAGTAACTAAGTAAACTAAAAACATATTAAAAAATCTAAACTAACTAAAATTGGTTACATTAGCTAATTTCTGAATGTATATACTTTACAATAGAACAATAAACCATGAAATTTGAACTAATTTTCATTTGATTTCAGACGTCATTTATTCTGGCATCGGTGCAACGATTTGGACAGCTGCATTTATAGCCTGGGTTATAACATTTCAAACGCAACGGGTCGCTTGGGGCGAGTCAGCGGATTTTATTACTTACCTCTATCCAGCCGGATATCCATAATATTTGTGCTCACAAGCACACAAATGACTGACGAGAAAATAAAATATTTTTATTTCCGTCAAATTGATTGACTAATGAATTTTGAATGATAACAAAATGTGTCCAATTAAATGTTATTTAACTATCATTCAAGACTTAAATTTTGTAATTTACATTATTTGCATTCGATAATTCATTTGGGTACATTCAAACGAAATTTAGTCAACTGAAATATTAAACAAGGTGATTTGTAAAAGAAAAGCAATTTTTGCAAATACGCTTTTGCGGAAATAAAACAGATTAATTTAATTTTGTATAGTTTAAATAGAAACTAATTGTAATATCAGCTATTTGTTATATATAATAAATTGAATAAATATTTATATAAAATATACTTTTATTAGTTGTCATTCAAATTATAGCCTTTTTAATAAATAATTACATTCTGTAATATCATTACTTTGTCGGAGATTGAAAAATGTGTTTTTACAATATTTTAATATTTGTCTATACAATATTTAATAAAAAATTCACATAGATAAATTTAAATAATTTACTAAAGTGTTCACTCTTAGTTCAAATTAAAAAAAAAAACGAAGCCTTCAGAAGAGGCTTTAAATGTAAAATGTGAAAAAATTTAATCTTCATAAATTGTATAAAAAAGATCCTCAAGCGGCTCGTCGCTTTTGTGCAAATAGTTTGACTTCTTTGTACACCAATCTGGACAACAGCTGAAAAAAAAATATTTTTTTAAAAAGTTATAAAATTTCTAAAATTTTTATATAATTCTACAGAATTAAGGAGGTTCACTCATGAGCTACGGGGGGAGGGAATTACTTTTTTATAAATTATCTTTTACCACAAAATATTGTTGAATAAATTATAAAATATTATTTTAAAATATAAAAACGATTAATTTATTAGAATATTTGTTGATAAAAAAGCGACGTAAAGTACGTTTTTGAAATGTATAAATTTAAAAACATTGTAAAAATGTCCAATGGTCAATTTTTATGTTATTGAAAAAAAGATTTTAAGTAACTTATTAAAAGATGTTTAGTATTTTTTGGTCAAAAATGTTGGGAAAAAATCCGCAAGTGCGCTGACGCTGGGAACCCATTTTTTCTTTATAATTAAAAATCTGGCGAAGTTTCATTCAGTTCTATCATCTTTTGCATAAGTCGAGTGAGTCTCCTTAAGGTGATTCTTCAGTCGAATTCACTGCTTCTCTCTTCCACTAATGCAGTCACCATTAGCTCTATCCTTGTTATTCTTATATAGCTGACGAATCTCCTTAAGGTGATTCTTCAATGGAATTCACTGCTTCTCTCTTGCACTAATGAAGTCGCCATTAGCTCTATCCTTTTTGCTCTTATATAGCTGAAGAATCACCTTAATCCATGAAACTAAACCAAAATAAAAAACTTTAATCTAATCTTACAATTAAGGCTAATAAGTCTGCAATCATGAGCATATAAAAGACATTATGCCAGCCGCCCCAGTGTGAGACAAGGCCAGCCAGTAATGGCCCAACGGCTGCCCCAATACTGCCAGTGCCGTCGATAATAGACGTGACAGTAGCCAGAGCTTTGGAATTTTCGCCCAAACTCGAGTGGGTACCCAACTCGGCGGATACCGCGGTGGTAATTAAGGCATACGGTCCGTTGACCATCACGCCAGTTAACAGCAGCATAAATATGTTCATAGGTACGTTGATATTTCCAATAAAGTCGTATATAAACAAGGTTGGAATGGCAAATCCAAGCATAATTGTGCAAGTGGACGCACTCATTCCACTGTAATCCGAAATAATGCCAGCAAGTATTCCACCGGCTATGCCACCGACGTCAAACACAGTTGAAATATCGGCACTGACTCTGGCATCATAGGTTGCTAAAATGGAAATAGTTTTATGAATGAATTAAATGATTATTAATTCATAATGATGTTTCAGGCAGGGGGTGCAAACTCCCATTTACTGCATGAGTTACAGTTACTTGTGCCGAACTTTGACAACCAGGGACGCAACATTTCCAAATCATTTTGCCTTTTTTATATTTTTATAACAACTTTATTTGTTACAAATCCAAATAAACACAATAAATGCAGCATGTATACCAATTCAAATTGATTCGAATACAGAAAGTCATACAATAAGTCAAATTGTCATCGTGCGCGCCGTCTACCGGACTACCCATAAAATATAATTCTGTCGCTCAATTTCTAGCGAGTTTGTACCCCCTGGTTTTGGGTGATAATGAATAAGCTTACTTGAGGCAGCGATATATAATGGCAGCCAATAGAGGAATGTGTAACTCACAAGTTTCGCGAAGAACAACGATAAAGAAAACTCTAAAACTCCGGGAATCCGAAGAGCACCAAGAAAACCAATCGCTTTGTTTCGGTGCGAGCCCGAGGACTGCCGAAGGCTTCCTAAAATTGGACTGCTTTCATCAGTTTCGATTTCCTCCTTAAACAAAAATATTTCGAAGTCAATACAGTTTATCAATTTGATAATGAAGTATTTAGTTGCAGTTTGTTTAAGTTTGATTATAAACATTATTATTCGTAACTCAGTAAATTTGTAATAAATATTGAATAAAAGTTAATTACAATAAGCAATGAGGCTGGTGAAAAATAATATTTAATGGATATGCTTAAGGTGGTTCTATCAGAGGAAATAATGCATGTTGTAAATTACTCAAATCCAAAAATTACAAAATGAAAACTAATGTATATTCTCAGTTACATTAAACAGAATTTATATTTTAAATTATGCCTTTAACAAATTCAATTATTCTTGTTGAATGTATAAGTTTATGTAAAATAAATTAAAGTCCTTGGTGAAAGGAAAAGCGTCTTTTCCAACATTTATTTTAATTACTTTTAACTTGGGATGAGTTATCCTTTTAATTTGAATCATATTAATTGGTATGTGTCGTACCGTTAATTTAATTTACATTTTATTTGGTGAGTCATCAAACTCAAAACGCTAAATTTTAATACCAGCATTCAGTGCAATCGCACACAGTAGGAATTCTATAGGTTGAACATAGTCTGAAAGATAGAAGCACCTTAATGTCTTCGGTTCATTAATTTTGGTTTTGTAATGGTCCAAAAGGGCGATTTACTTTGAATTAAGAAAACAAAATATCATGCACTTACATCCAAAGCGTCCGCATGACGCCAGGCACAGCGATAAGTGACGCGCTACAGGTGCAGGAAATTATATAATTGGGTTAAATTTTAGTGGAAGCTCGATGCATGCTAAATTTTTCAGTGAAACTTATTACGATGAAACTTTGATGTATATACAGGATGTATCTATGTTTTATCTTCCTGGTGATTTACTAAGTTAATATCGTTCTTAAACATTATTTACAATTTGAATTAACAGCCTTAATGTGCAAACTCAAAATGACGAATTTGAAATAATCAAGCCAACTAAATGTTGCTTCTCGTGCAGTGCGATTTTGTATTACTTATAACAAATTAATTCTCGTTTGTTTGTCGTCTATTATTCTGTTTGTTTGAACATGGAAACTCACATCGTGAACTTGATTAATGCTCGTATCATTTTCATTCACATAAACGCCTTCGTCTGAACTGTTATTTCCTTCGATTCTTCGGTGAACTTGCGACGTCGTTGGCGAAACGCATCCCACGTCCGTGGGATTTGGCGCTAGAAATAGAAACATCATAAATCCAACGACACCAATTATCGCGCCTGGCACCATGAAACTTAAGCCCCAATTTGTCTGCACAAAATGCGCGGCTATGAGACTGCCGAGAATATTTCCCAGCGACGTATGGGAATTCCATATGCCGAATATCAGACCTCGCTTTCCCTTGCCAAACCACTTGCCAACTACTGTCACCACACCCGGCCAGCCGGATGATTGGAACACACCACCTACAGCCTAAAAGACAATTAGACTTTAGTCTGAGTTGATATTTCAAAATGACATTATACAGTAGAACCTCGATTATCCGAGGTAATTTTTTCCGAATTTTCTTCTACTGAAGTCATCATTTTTACGTATCGATAATATAAATAATAGATATAATAAAACTAAAAATCGGCATATTAATGAAATCAATATTTTCCATCTTTAATTGCTATTACAGGTCATCTCGGATAATCGAGGTTCTACTGTATATTCATTCAAAGATCAACTTTGATCCTGCGTATCTCACGAATTTTAGACCTGGATCTTATCATCCTCATATGTGTCAAATTGTTTATATCTTTTCCTTAGTAACGGAATATTTCTTTTTTATTGATTTTTGTTTTAAATTCAAAATAAATATATTTATTTGTATATATATAATTTATTTTTATTTCATATTATCTTTGTGTATCTTCTCTTAAAGTAATAGTTTTAAATTTCCAATCTTCCTATAGCAATTACCTGAACTATTATAAAGTACCATATATTATGAATATTATAGGAATCCGCGATTCCCATTAGATAACAAGTGATTCCTGAACCAAGCATTCCCAGTGCCAAAAAGTATCTCAAGTTCACTCGTTCGGCAACTAAACCACTAAAATAACCAAACTTTGCCATTATTTTTGATAAATAAATATAATATATACATAAATATATTATTTGGATATATATATACATATATATATTATTCGGAATTTGTAGTTATTCACTATTAACATAGGTTTTCCTTTTTCACTGACGCTAAACATTTTTCGAATTACTGAGTTTATTCTAATATAATTCAAGTTTAATTTAATAAGTACACAAGAAACTAAATACAAACCAGGAGGTGAATAACCGAATGTATAAAAATAACATTGAATCATACTATTAAGTTTAAAGAACTTGAGGTCATTAGTATCAAATTGGCGCAATTGCATTAAAATTCTGAACGCCAAAAACTGGCGCAACTGCTATAATTTGTAGCGCAACTGCATATAAAATTATCTTTGTTGGCGCAATGGCATATCATCCAAATAATATACTCAAATATGACATTTTCATTAAACCATTTCGTTCCACAATTTTACCTGGCGAACATGGCAATGGCATACGCAAATAAAAATGCAGAATCCAGTGTTCCAAGTAGAGCTGGTGCATCTGGAGTATCTACAACAAAACAATAAATAAACAAATATGAACAAATTAATTTTCATATTTAATCACTTTTGTACTTACTAAAAGGTGCCCAATCGCACCAACTGTACTTATTATCATCATCAATGATAATATCCGATGGCGGTGTTAGTCCCGAACAATTTTGACTCAACACATTTTTGACCACGGAAATGGGCTTCCTGGACATGTGATAACAAGTATACGCAATGTAAGTGAGAAACAGGATCCCACCCTTGTGCCATATCATTCGATTCACGCGACATTGTGGACAGCACTTTTTCGCTGCTGTTGTGAGCAATCTCAATCCTATAGGTACATCTCTTGAAGCACCAGTCATTTTTAATTATTTATTATATTAAAACGTTTTCTTGTGGAATCAATTAATAAAATTACGACATTAATACTTGATTATATTTAAAGCTGGACGTAACCTGTAAAAAAAGTATATATATATATATATATAATTATTAAAAAAATAAAAATTTAAATAATTGATAAACTTTAACATATTTTATACTAATTTTATAATAATATATTTTTTTTTATTTCAGTGTAATTTTGATTATAATTTCATTGTTGCTTTGAAACTTTAGAATGTTATCTAATCAAGGTCATTAACTAATGAGTTATATATACGGACTTGATAAAATTGAAAAAAACATTCAAATTAACAATTTTTAATTGTAAAAAGAAAAAAAAACAAAACAATGATTATTACACGACATATGTTTATCAACAAATTCGATAAATCGAACACTTTTATTGATATGAAAAAAAGTTATTGAACCTGCTGTATATATAATATATCAATCCACCTACAATATTTGATTTTTGTATATCCTGAATATCCTGTTCCTACAATTGGTTCTAATACTGTAAGTAACACTATTTGGCAAGTAGTCTCGTTTTAAACTTCACATGAATCATCATCTGCAACAAAGAAAAAATTATTCCTTGTCTCTAACTTGCTAACGTGTTAAAATCTGAAATTACAATATTTTGATTTGAGTGTCATTTATGCTTGCGTTGACTAAAATGCAACTTAACATGTTTTGTGATAAAAAAAGTGAAACGTACCTTTATTTGTTTTGCGTTAATAATAAGTCCAAAAACAATCATAACAATGAACGTTGTATTGTTAAAGTGTCAAGTTTGGTTTGTTCCAAACACTGAAGTGAAGTGAAAAAGTGGTGCTCATGCAAATGTTGTCAATTTATGGAGAAACAGTGGTTATCAACTTGTTGCTTTCAGTCAGAAAAAAACATTTCAAAGAAGCTGCTTTGTTTGTTTATTATATTAAAACGATAAAATAAGATTCATTTTTGGAAATAATTGTTTACAAATAATTTATATTTAATTATCTTTTAAATAAATGAAATTTATTTTAATAAAATATTAAAAGTAAAGTGATGATTGTAAACGTAAATAAATATGGGAAAGTTGTGACGTTGACATTTGAGGTTAGTTTATCAAAGTGGAACAAAAAAGTTTTGCTTCAATGAAATTTGGGTTTAGAAAGCGTGAAAATATCTTTTTTTATTCTTAAAAGTTTGATATAATTGAAATAAATAAAAGCGTAAAATATATTATGTTAATTTCATTGTTCTTTTTAGGTTAATTAATAATTAATATACATTATTTTTACAGTCCAATTATTGAGAATATTTTTGTAAAAAAATTGTTTTTATTTGAAATATGGATATTACATGGGACGATCAACTGAGTGCTTTCCAGCAGATAAGTCAACGAAAATTGACGAACATTTTGGAATCAATTGTCGGTAAAAAAGATCTGATTATAGAACAGAAACTCATTAAAATATTGGATTCATTTATAGGCGCGCCAACATTAAAGTATGACAAGTTTTTACAATTATTTAATTAATAAATTAAATATATTAAAAGGTGATTTGACAAAATAATTTTGACTTTTTACTGTTTTTCATTTCAGACAACATGGCGTCGATAAAATTTACAAATTCGAGCAAAACTTAAAACCGACGAACACTCAGCGGGTGTTTATTGTTTCCCATGATTTAATTTCTTGCAAAAGAGTTTTGGACCAAATACAGTTGGAGATTTCCGAAAATAACGGATTGTCTCATCATATGTTAGTGGCGCCTTTCATATCTTTGGCGCTAAAAAGTCTTGTTGAAGAAGAAGGTAAAAAAAATAAAAAAGAATTTTGCAGAGGTGATTTATTACATTACTTTATATAGATAATTAAAATAAAAGCCAAAATTTGATATCATTTCTTTCACTTTCTACTTTTATTTCCACCACTCTGATCAGCAAAAACCTGGAAGCCATTTTGATACTTGAGTTTCCGCCATTTTATATACTTCATGGACCTTTATAAAACAAACTTAAGTTGCCTTGATTTATAAAAAGGGGTATAATTATTTATTTTCTTATTCTCTGTAACTTTTTGCAGGACTAACAGATTTAATTAAACTCCACTCTCTCGCCTGGGAATTCATTCGACTCGACGGTAATGTTTTGTCCCTGGAAATTCCGATGTTCAATGACTTGTATTACCACAAAGACCCACACTTATTGCCAGCCTTGGCCCGAAGCTTATGGTCCTTGACTCTAATTCTGGGTCCGCCTTCTAATATCGTAGCCGTAGGCAAACACAGTCAAAAGGTCGTGGAGATGATTCGTTCAATGGCGGGCATTGCGAATCCAACCAGTCAACTTGGAACGATGATAATTATGGACCGAACTTGTGACTTAGTTTCGCTGCTGTTGACGCCGGTGACTTATCTTGGACTGATAAGCGAAGCCATCGACATTAAAGCTGGCGTCGCAACGCTGAATGATATTCAGATGAAACTCGATCCCAAGAAGGATCTAACTTATGCGGAAGTTCGAGACGGACATTTTAGTGAAGCTTTTCCTACGGTCAAAGACAAAGTCAAGTCTTTAAAATGTTCGTGATATTTGTTATCTGATTTCAAATTTGACATTGGATTTAATTAATAATACATTTATAATCAATTAATAGTATAACTTTGTTCATAATAGCAGAAAAAGAGGCGGTTGAATCAATGGAGGTTGATGAAATGAAGCATTATGTTGCGACGACACTGCGCAAAACAGTTGAAATTCGAAAGCAACTGGAATTTCATTTATCCGCTGGAGAACTTATGATTAAGACTTTGAGTTCGGAATTTGAAACTCTGCAGAATATCGAGCAGTCGGCTTTGGAAAATACTAATAAGAAGGACATTTTAGATTACATTGAAAAGAATATAGGTGAAGTATACTTCAAGATGAAATAATAAGATTAATTATTTTGGTAAAGAATCATTCCCCCGATGATATAAACAGAAATATCGATGATATTACTGTTTTGTGAATATATTATTATTTATATTTAAAATTTTATTTGTATAATTTATAACAAAATAGATCATAGATCATAGATCACAGATCATAGATCATAGATCATAGATCATAGATCACAGATCACAGATAATAGATCATAGATCACAGATCATAGATCATAGATCACAGATCATAGATCATAGATCACAGATCATAGATCATAGATCACAGATCATAGATCACAGATCATAGATCACAGATCATAGATCATAGATCATAGATCATAGATAACAGATCATAGATAACAGATCATAGATAATAGATCATAGATCACAGATCATAGATCACAGATCATAGATCACAGATCATAGATCACAGATCATAGATCATAGATAACAGATTATAGATCATAGATCATAGATCATAGATAATAGATCATAGGTAATAGATAATAGATCATAGATAACAGATCATAGATAATAGATCATAGATCACAGATCATAGATCACAGATCATAGATCACAGATCATAGATCACAGATCATAGATCACGGATCATAGATCATAGATAACAGATCATAGATCATAGATCATAGATAATAGATCATAGAAAATAGATAATAGATCATAGATAATTATTAAAAAATGAGATAATCAACGGTTAATTTAAAATATCATTTTGAATGTAATAATGAATTTAATTGTAATTTAACAGAAGATCATCCGCTGAGAAGTCTTCGACTTTTGTCACTGTTGTCTCTGACGAACGATGGAATAACGTCTGACGATGTGCAGAACATTCAGAAGTCACATCTTCATGCTCACGGATTCAAGCATATACCTTTGTTCTATAAGTTGGCAAATATCGGTTTGCTAAATTATAAGACTGACAATGTTTTGCAAAAGTTGCCGAATCGGAGCAGTAAGTGGAGCGCCAACGCCAAGCGCTTGAGACTTTTGCCCAAACATAATGTACCTGTCGATATGAAAGGACCCACTTGTCCGAGTTATGTATTTAACGGGATCTACATACCGACAATTGTAAGGACTTTTGAAATAAGAATTTAAAATAAGAATGTAAAAAATGAGTTCAGAATGCATTTTTCACGTCTATACAATGTAATATCTTTTTGTGTTCAATTTACAGGCACAATTATTAAAAATCGTCGTTTCCGAAGGAAATTCGTTAAAAACCAATCAAGACTTAGTTGGTATTTCGGATTGCGTTGTGGAGGATAACGGAAGTTCCTTCAAATCGAGACGAGTGTTACTCTGCGTCGTCGGAGGAGTTAGTTATAGTGAAATTTCAGCGTGTCGGCATGTTGAAAAATCCATGGGAATACAACTCGTCATTGCGTCGGATTATATTCTCACGGGAAACAAGCTTATGGAAGACATCCAAAATATCTAAATAAAAAAACTCTCTTTAAATATTGATTAAAAGTTCGATATTTTACTTAAACCTTACACATTTTATACACATTTCAACGGTTCAATAATTAAACAAATATAAATTGAAAATTTTGTTCACTAAATTTCACAAAAATTGTTTAATTTTTAAAAATATTATTCAATGTATGATGATTTCAATACATTTAAATAAACAATAATTTAATAAATGCACCTAGTAAATCTTGTACGAGAATATGTTTAAATTCCCTGGGGTCTGTTGAATGGCGTTGTAACGATTTCCATTTCATTGCCAAGTTGAGTTTTGGGAAAATGTAAAGTGCCAAGTTGTAGCATGTAAACTGCAGTTGATGCCATAATATTTGTCTAAAACTAAACTGAAAAGCAAGTTGCAATAAATAATGACTGCGTATCTTGAAATGATATTTAATTGATTAATCAAAGGTTCTGTTTTATACAATAATGTACACACAATATTCAATCAACAATCAATCTTTTAATATACTTTGTTCAAAAGAAAACGAAAAGACTCATACAATTGCACACAACATAATGTTTCATGGTTTGTAAGTCTTATCGTGTTAACAATAATTCTTATATATTTATATATACTAATTCAATATTAGACGTACAATTATTGACTAATTGAACAAAGCAATGATAAATCGACAAATAAGAGTTCACAGATGAAAACACGTTTTACATATATACAATAATATTATAAATCGGAAACATTCACTCAAAATTTGTACGACTTGCGGAAAAGTCCGAAAAACTATCCGTATGCAACATTTATAAAATATACCATTTTCTTGTTCAAAGTTCCCCAAATCATTCGTTTTTAATATACTTTCTTTCATTAATTTTTTTTCATTATTTTTAACACACGTTCAACTGATATAAATATTAGTCTGTCCTCTAGTAAAAAGGATTATATATTGTCCATATATGAAACATATATTAACAATATATTATTTAAGATATCATATATTGATCATATATTAATTATATACTGACCATATATTGTTCATATATGGATCAGACATCGATCATATATTGTCCATATATAAAACATATATTAACAATATATTATTCAAGATATATATTGATCATATATTGACCATATATTGACTATATATTGGCCATATATGGATTATTTTTATAAAGTGCTTATATACTGCCAATATATGGTCCATATATGGACAATATGCAAGTATATATGGTCAATATAGTATATCATAAATTGTCAATATATATTTTGATAAGAATTATATATAATCCTTTTTATTAAAGTCTCTTTTGTTCTTCTCTCGTTAAGAATGAAAATCATTACATTTGTTTCACAAAATATATCACTTTAATTATACATATATCAGTCTTTGGTAATAGTCAAATGATTTCGAGAAATTTAAACGACGGTAACACATTTGTTTGCTTCTGCCTTTGCTCCACGCGTAAGTCGCGTTACATACATTTATTTAGATCGATAATTTCATTTACATAGTTTGTATAATCTCTGTTACTTTTCACTGATAAAAATATTATCTCTTAGATTCAATTTAAAATTTAAAGTTCAATTTTACATCTGATTTTGTCCAATTAAATGAGTTTAATTTATTTTTTCAAATTTTTCTTTTGATTTATTTTTTTTTTTTTGATTTTTATTATTATTATTATTATTTTTTCCTTTTGAAACGTAATTTAAAATTTGTTTGTAAAATGTATCTGCATTAAAATTCAAATGTGTATTTTTAATACTGATATTATAAGTATAGACACACGAGCCAGTACATTTTCGTGACAATTGAAGTTGATATCAGTGCGGCAAATAGAAGTTGACACAACGTGGATTAGTAATCGTTGTCAATAGAATTTAATTGCGATAGAAAGTCTTGCTTTCTTCGTTCCTTAGCGCTCATCCTTTTGCTGTTGTTCTTAAGTCTTTCAATCAACGACAAAACCGCGTCGTACACATCCTCTTTATCCAAAGTCTGCAACAATGAGAAAACATTTTTGTGTTATTTCACTGAAGTATTTGAACTTTTTAACTGTTTTTTGAGGGTGAAAAAAAAATAAATGAAATTGAAAATGTAATTTTAATGTAATATGAAACTAACAAAAATTAACAATTAGGGATAGGTGATTATATAAAGAAACAAGACAAAGAAAAGAAACAAAAAATAAACAAAATAAATAAACAAAAAAATCAAAACAAATAAAAACAAACACAACAAACAAAATAAATAAAGAAATCAAAACAAAAAAAATAAACAAAATAAATAAAGAAATCAAAACAAATAAAAACAAATAAAAACAAAAATATATATTTCGATTAACCTTTGTATCCATAATCGATATTTTTTAATCGATAAAAACCAACAATAAATCACATAAAATATTCCCTAAAATAATATCTATTCGTTAAATTATTCAAAACAGTTTATGGAAATGTCAGACATAAATTAAATCACGACTAATGAATGACCATTGAAACATTCATTTATGTTCATTAATGTTAATCCGTTAGCAAGTTGATATTAAAAAGGTATCATTAACGTTGTTGAGTTTAGGTATAATTTGTTTGAATTGTTAATTGTTGCAGCAAATTGTAACGGTAATTCAATGTTCATTACAGTCAATTCACTTTCAACACATACAGTTATATCTTTGAAACAAGTTGTCTTACATTTTCATTGATTTCACATATATATTTAATTTGCCCATTTTTAAAGTTATATTAAGCTAAAACATTTGAACAATACTTTGAAATTAATTCAATAACAAATGTTCAACGCAATTAAGACCCAATCTGTATCCTTTTTACGGTAAAACGTGAGGTCTGACTAAACGTCGATATGAATCACTGCGTTTCACGACATGCGCTACTTATTTGACTTTATTACAACTTACACTGGAAATCGAAGAATGCCATTATAACGTAAATATCTTTTAGAATAACTCATAAACTAATTGAAACTAACATTTTTGGCATCTGAAAAACGATAGAATCACATTGAATGTCAATGCTATGTCAATGCCATGTCAATGCCATGTCAATGCCATGTCAATACAATGCCCCAATGCCCTGTCAATGCCATGCTCATACCATGCTAGAGCCATGTCAATGCCATGCAAAAGCCATGTCAATGCCATGCCAATATTATGTCAATGCCATGTCAATACCATGTCAATACAATGACAATGCCATGCCAATGCCATGGCCCAATGCCCTGCCAATGCCATGTCAATGCCATGCAAAAGCCATGTAAATGCCATTTTTGTTTGTGTATATTTATATATTTTAAATTTATTCTTTTATATGCAATATAGAATACAATACAAAGCAATCTCACAAATTTTTGGTTATTTTTAGCTAAATCTTAAAATTTCCACAAAGCAATTCAACAAAATTCTTTTGCATTTTCAGATACTGGATTATTTGTTGACAATTTATGTTGACAATTTCATTTTATTATTATAATTTGAATGTCATAATTTCCAGTGTAAGTTTGTTTATTAAACAAAGCAAAAAAAAAACAAACAAAACAAAAGTAAATATATCGATAACCTTCATATAAGTAATCGAAATGTTTAAATGATTAAAAATGATTAAATTTCAAATTTAATTTTGAATTAAATTAAATTTAAATTAAATTAAATTAAAAATAATTTTAAATAAAACAAAATTAAAACTGATAAAAAATGATTAGAAAAATGATTAAAACCAACAAATCACATAAAATGTACCATAAAATAATTAATGTCATTATAATGTCCCGTATAAGTTTGTTTATTTGACAGTCTTGTTTATACATCGAAAAGTAACTTGCAATGAATATCGTTAACTTTTTTCATTCGCTAAAGCAACAACAACAAAGTAGCAAACTATGTCGTTTTGGGAAAATTGCATTTTTGCAATACACATTTGAGTGCTTGCATTTTTTATCTATGACCTATATGGGTTTCCCATAAAAGTTAGATTAACCAACTTTTTTTCTCCTTTCGTAATTATAATCAAATTAATAAAAAAAAAAAAAATAATAAAAAAAAAGATGGCAAACTTCTATTAAAAATGATTAATTAACCGCAATGAAGTTGAAACTTTATCACATAATAAATGATCTATTTAACATTCTATTTTGCTTCTTCTTCGGCTAATAAAAAAGCTTGAATTTCATTTTTATCTCAAGCATGACTGTTGTCATTGATGTTTTGTCATTTTCATACTTAAATGCAACATTCGTTGCATTATTCAACGCATTATAACTGAGACTTCGCGTCTCTGCTGATTTTTATTTTTCACTTTTATTTCGCTCGTTTTCTTTTTTTTTTTTTAATCAAACAAAAACATGGATAATAACTGTCATAAATCAATTAAGAAATAACTACTTCGGGATAATGTAGTTCATAAATTCATTAATTCGTACTTTCGACGAGTCATTAATTACTTGCCAAAATTGTTTTCCATTTCAAATCGTCTTTCTTTTGTTTGAGATTATTCGAATATTTGCGTGGAATATTATTAATAATTGTGACTTTTGAAGTTTGAATTTCAATTAAATGTTTTTAAGTTGGAAAAGTTGTGCATTTTTACATTTGAAATATTCCAAGAAATCGAAAACTGAAACAAAAGTTATGACGATTTAATCGATTAATCGAATATCGAAAAATATCGATTATTTATACAAAGATTAATCGAAATATCGATTATTATTTTGGTTGATTATTTAATCGATTAATCGATTTTTATATTAATCGATTAATTTAGAACGATTAATCGATTAATTTGGAACGATTAATCGATTATCACATTAATCGATTAATTTAAAACCATTAATCGATAGATATTAATCGATTAATTTAAAACGATTAATCGATAGATATTAATCAAGAAATAAATAAATCAATTATTTTTTGTAATTTTCCAAAATGGCGCCACTTTACAGAAATATTTTTAATACAAACTCCAACAACATCAAGAACAAAGAAACTTGAATTTTTCTGTTTCCATAGTTAAAAATAAGTATTTTCAAGTTAAATAATAAATAATAAACAAAGTGTATGGAATAGTTTAAGGCCAAACAAATCAGGTTAACAGGAAAATTAGTTTAGAATAAACTTGCAGTAAACAAGTTGTGAAAAGTATTGGGATTTAAAAAAAAGCGCCAATAGAAAGTTCTTGGATGTGATATTTTTTGCAAGAAGAATGAAATATTAATATTCATAACGTCAAAATGTCATAACAATTTCGCTTGTCATAATTAACAATTCAAAATGTCATAACAATTTCGCTTCATAACTTAAGTAAATGCATTCAAATTTATCATCTAATATTGCATGTTCGAAAAATGATATTTTTAAATGAAAAAATTTTTTTTTAATTTGTATCCATATTTTGGATTTATTTTTGTAACTTGCAAAATATATATATATAGTTTTTGAGAAGTTAAATTAAATGTCCGAAATATTCAGTTCACGTGTTGTCAAATATTGTTGTGATATTTACATTATGAAACGTGAAAAGAGAAATAATGTAATTATTGTTAGAATTAAGACGATATATCAAGCTCTGTTTGTTTACAAAAACGAGTTCTGTAAGAACTTCAAAATGGCACTTTTTTATATAAATTAAAATATATGACGATTTCTTATGAAACAAAGAATCGTCTGATATGTTTTGTTTTGTTTAACAAAGTGTCATTTTGAAGTTCTTAGAACTCGTTTTTGTAAACAAACAGGGCGTCTGAAGGTCACACAACTGAAAATCTGAGACTTGTGAAACAAAAAACAATTTTCAAAATGTAATTAAAAATAGTAAATAAATAAAAAGTAAATTAATAAATTAAATATAAAAATAGAAAAATAAATATAATAAATTAATATTTATTTTATTTATTTTGTCTATTTTCTTTTTTGTTATTTTACTTAATGTCAACAATACACATTGTTGTCATAACATACATAAAAATTGTTTTTTATATTGTATTTTATTATTTACAATGTTTGTAAATAATAAAATAATTTATTAATTTACCTAATGTATATATTTTATTATAAATAAATTAATAATAATTAATTTATTTAAATAAATAAATTAATTTATACACAATTTTAATTAAAACATACAAAAATATTTAATTTTTAAAAGTTAAATAAACATTTAAAATCATTATTAAGATCATTAAACATACTTTCTCCGGTAAAATGTCCTGTAAATTGTACTTGGAATGAAGCTTTGGTTTGGGAAAATAGCCATTTTCATCCAGCTTGTTATCTTCCATATTTACAAAGCGTTTTCTTGTTTGGGCTCCTCTGCAGTGATGGTGATAAGGGTATCGTCTGCAAGTAAGTATACAATATAAATACGATTAAATGAAAGGTACATTTTTTCTAAAGCTAATAAAACAATTTTTTTATTACAAAAGAAAATTATTTTTGACATATTTTTCATTCATTCATATTTTCACATAATTGGAAAATTAATTCCAATTATTTTTTATATACAAAAGGACTTTATAGATGCTTTTTCTTGGAAACAATTTAACAAGCTATATTTATTTTCAATATTTCACGCTATTATATTATAAGTTTATTTTGTTCGCATTCAAAAATAATAATAAATAAATAAAATTATAGCAAATTTATATACATTGTCGTGATAATTTCAAAATATTAATTCATCCAAATATAAAATATAAATAATTAAATATAAAATTATAATTTTATATTCTAAATGTATGCCATATTGCCGCAATTTATATATTAATTATATATTTTTTTTATATATTATATATAATTTGTATATATTTTTTAAATATTTTGAATTTTGTATAAAAAATATATAAAATGATATAAAAGTTATATACAAAATGTTTATGAATTATATATTTCAATTATACATTTCAATTCATATATATTATTTAATAAATAATAATAAAAATAATTGAATATTTATAATTTATACATTAATTTTTTATAAATTATATATAATTTCTATAAATTTTTTAAATATTTTGAATTTTGTATAAAACATATATAAAACGATATAAAAATTATATACATAACTTATATATAATGTTTATATTTCAATTGATATATATAATTGAATAAATAAAAAATAAAATAATTTATTATATATAATTTATATATTAATTTCGGCAATATGGCATATATTTAGCGAGATTAAAACCAAAAACTAGCGAATGGAAATGGAAATTTGTTAATGACTATTTATAGTATTGTAACATAGAATACAAATTACTTCTAATGAGCTGATGTCAAAATGTCATCAAATGCTAAAGTTCAACTTTAAAAAAAATTGAACTTTAACATTTATTATTCAAAAAAA
>JABFPJ010001990.1:0-21795 GCA_022817425.1 Gryon sp. ZL-2020
TATGTGTAAAAATATATATAAAATATATAAAAAAATATATAGAATATATATTTTTTATACGTAAAACGGCAAGAAATTATATATTTCAAATATATTTTGAGAAATATATTTTCGTCCGTGTGGGATGCTATAAGTAGCGTTTATGCTAAAATCACATGAATTTATACAAATTTAGCTTAAAAACTTCACGCGTATATGGCGTGGCAACATTTATGCTATTGTAGCGTTATATCTCATACAGTTTTAGCTTGGAAGTCAGTGTAGGAGTACACGTTGTTACTTTTGATAATATATTCTAATGCTGACCAAAGTTGTTACAATAATTTTTACAAAAATAACATTTATAAGTAATAATTAAAATTTTAATATTAATTGCATTTATTAATTCCTTAAATATATCTCAAAAAAATCCACAGAAAGCTAATTATTGTTCTTGAAATAAAGTTTCTGTAAAAATACCTGATTATTTAAATAATTTTTATGTAAATTTCGTATTCATTAAGTTAAATCTTACAAAACATATTTTTATAATAAATTTGATCAAAAATTGTCATTTTTATTTCAAAATTGTGCTGTGTCTAAAAATTCTTGTTAAATTTCGTTAAAATCTGTATTGAAATTGATGCGAAAATTTTTTATTTGTTCAAGTTTGTTCGTTAAAGCCAGTAATCCTAGACTTTTGTTTTAAGAGCAGCATAGGTGCTGGCAAAGTGCATGCGTGCATGACACGTCTCTCTTACTGTTAGTTACAATTACATGTGACGTCACGCGTGCAAACAATGTCGCATTACTTCGCCTTCGCCCTCGAAGCTTACTTTATTTACGTCATTCTGCGCTCCGCAGACTTCGCGTCATCAAATTTTCACATTCAATGATCAAAAAGTGATCAAACTGATACATTCCCCAACCACGTGACCTACTGACCTATTTTCATTTTCAAATGTTAAAAAAGAAATCGGGAAACTGCGCAAGACAATTAATTATTTTTTATAATTTCTGCAATTATAACAATTTTGTGTTTAATTAAATCACTTTTTTCAAGTGAAATGTTAAATGCATTTTAGGTGAAAAATGCAATAAAAACAATTCAATTACACTTAACGTACTTCCTAGTGCGTTTAATGGTGCGTTAAAAATAACAAAGTGCTTTTCATAATTTTACTAGCTTGAGAGGTTTGTTTATTGACTTCAGTGTCATTTTTAATGCAATTATAGCTTTAATGTCATATGAACCATCGTCGCATGTATTCCAAGCTCAAATATTTCGACGAGAAAAAACGACCGACAAATATGTTGACATGTGCCGCTTTTTCCAACTTCATTGTCACAATAAAGTTGCCTTCAAATGTAATAATATCGGATGACATGGTTTCACGGGTACCCGGATTTTACATTTTCATTCACAAATTCCAAAACGTTTGATTCAGTTGTTTCTATTAATGAATCTCGACTAATATACATACTAATTAAAAAAAATAAAGATAAATCTATTAGTTGTTTTAGCTAATTTTTTGTATTCTTTGATATTTTCTTCTTTTACCAACAATTGTGTTTGTTTGGTATAATTATTTAATCTGCGATAACATCGTGATTAATAAAGATGTTTCGCTGTCCAGGTAATTCGATGTATTTGCACATTTATCTAATCTGCTTTTTATTTTTTACGTAAATATAATTATTTGTTTAGTTAACTTTTCAATATGCTAATTATATAAGCAATAAGTAATAGATAAACACTTTTTAGCGTGCAGAACTTTTTTTAATGTGAAAAACGGCACTTTTGAAAAAAACGTTTGAAGAAAATTAAATAATTCAAAAATGGTATATTTCACAATTACAATTTTAGCAAATTATATGATTTGAATAGATCATTATTATTGAGTTGAATGAATGAGAAAATGAAATGAGAATTCACATTTCCAAATGGGAGCAAATGTGAATGGAATTAACATATTCATGACTTTTCGATAACTTTTGATTTGACGTCTCATTTCGACAATTCGAAAATTTGTTACACTTTGTATTATTCTCATGACAAATTGCTTTGATATTTCAATTCTATAAATAACATTATTATTATTATTTTTTCCGTTCTTAGATTTCCAATGCTATTATTCAATTGACTTTTAGAAGCTTCACAGTACAATGATTTATATGTATATTCAATTCCTAAACATAAGAAATTATTATTGTGATTCAGAGTAAAATGTAATTTTGATAAATTGATCTTTTTACGTGTATCGTTTTTTCCTAAATTTTTCACGAATTTCGATTTTTTTACATTCTGAAATAATGAAACTAAAAATGTTTTATTTCTGACGTAGTGACAATTGTAATGTATGTTTTGCACTGGTTTGTTAACAATGATAAATAATGTTCAAAAAGGTCAGAAGATATTAACATTTAAAAGTAACTCTATAACAATATCTAAATACGCATTAATAATACATGTACATAAATTATACGCGCGACTCCAAAGCGCACTTTTATGATGCTGCGAAAAATTGTTAGTTAGCCAACGAAAAAAGTTAACACGTTTCAAAGCAACTTTGACGCATGCACGAATAAACAAACGATCGAATTTTCAACACGAAAAACTATTGTCGCAGATATTTGTATCGTTTTATTCCAAATAAATTACAATGGTTTTTTACAAAGCTTTTTGCAAAGTTGATATCAACTTTTTTAATTATTATTCGAAAATAAGTTATTTAAAGTAAATAAACATTTTACAAAATTAACTATATAGTTTAAAATTAACGAAAAAAGTTTTTGGTACATTTTGTAATCTCATAATGTATGTATTTTAGACATTATTTATCTTTAAACTTTATGCATCTCGAAATGAATATAAAATATTCAATTCCGATTTAATAGCGTGTTTAATTTGAGTATTCTTCAACTCTTCTCCAACAAAATACATAAATAACAAACTTCTTGGTATGAATAATGTTAATTTTCTAGCTTACGATCAACAAATTTTTATTATATTTATGTTTTTTTACTAATTTATTGCATTATATCTCCAAATACATACACACAGAAAATTTTCATTGATATAATTCAAACAATTGATGTATATTTGTTAAATAATAGTGAAACAAGTAAGAGTAAGCTCTCAAAACCAAAAAAGATATCTTTTAACTATATCCTTTTGAGGTTTCTAGATTCTAAATAAAATTACTCATAAATTATATTATACTAAGAAAAAAAACTTATAATAAATTACTGTTTAAACAATAACTTGACCACAGAATTCCCATTAACCGAATAAATTCTGCCAAAAACTGGAAAATTTACTTTCTGAACACAAATTTTTATTGACTTTTTCAAGAATTTGTGTGCATGAAAGGAAAATTTTTACTGTTTTTAACAGGAACTTTCATGTTAATGGGAATTCTGTGGTCAAGCTACTGTTCAAACAGTAATTTATTGTAAGTTATTTTTCTTAGTGTATTAGATCATACATGTTATAAATGAATTCAATTTTCGGAACATTTTGAATAAATTCAACTGAATCACTTTGATTAATCTTTAAATTGAAGATATTAATGATTTTTATTATACAAAATTATTATTTTACTAAAAGAAACATTAATTTTCATATAACTTTTTTAAAAACTGACAAACAAAATAGTACTAAAAACACGTGGTCCATCAACAGGTGCCCAAGAAGACTCACCAAAATATGGTTGCTGGTAGATAAAAAAATTGTAGATCCATCACCAAGTCAAAAGTCAAAATAAAAAAAAAATAGGAAGAAAAAAAAAGTAAGTCGGAAGACAACAGTGCACAATCTCGGAAGCACTCGGAAGTTTGATGCTCTGCAACTAATAAGTCAAATGAGCGCTCCAATTGACATCCGGTTAGCGCGCTGGTCTCGCATTTGACTGACTTAATTCGGCGACTGAGAAAAGAATCCCGAAGTCCAGCGAGATTTGTCACACGCGTGTCTTCGAGTCTCTTCGTGTTACGGTGTACACGTTTCTTGATGAATTTGATCGAATATCTGTTTGTTGTTTCTGTCCATCCCCCTTCAGATTGATCCCCTCCTTAAATCACACTTTCCCTTATTGCACAAACAATTCCCTCCCTCTCTCTCTCTCTCTCTCTCCCGACTCTCCCTAATTGGACTCGAAAAAAGTAGAAAAACGACCTAGTCCAAGTAAGTAAGTTCCATCGCGAACTGAAACTGAAACAGAACGCGAAGGGGGCCCGCGGGATCCTATCTCGTCCTCCTATCTATCATTTTAAATCCCCCTCCGGTCCTCGACAGATCCCCGATCCAAACGCCGCTGCGAGTTTGTCATCTTGCTTGCACCGAGCATTGGTTATCTCGCTCGCGCTTCCCTCGGAGCTCTCCATCAACCTCGCAGTCGGTCGACTATTAATATAAAAGGGGGGTTCCTCGACACTACACGCGGTAATTGTCCGTGCCTTCGTGTTTGCAGATTTATTTTTTTAATAGGTTGGCTACTTTTTAGCGAGGGCATCAAACTGACACGAGATAGAAATAGGCAAATAGAACTTCACGGTGGGGATAATTTTGTTTTTTCCAATTCATTTCCATTTGTACATTTTTCATTTTCTTTAATCATTCTTCAGAAAACTTCAATCGGTTCTGTTTAATAAGTAGAACTGATACGTAGATATTTTTTTAATTATAATGTTTTAAAGACAAATTGTAAATGATAAATGATAATTTCAATAAAACCAATATAATTAAAAGATTAGAAGAAACAGACGTATGTGTAAACTAACAGCGATTACTATTGACTTTTTACTTTGGAAGTCGACTCTTAAGTCGTTTCTGTCACTGTTCATTACAATGATAAAGTGCAGACTTTTTCCAAAAAAAAAAACAGACTTTTTCCAATTTCTTTGAATTTGTTGATTCTGGATTACTAAGCTTAGATCAAACAATTTCATAAATATCTTGGAGACAAATCAATATTGATGATTCATAATATAATTATTTTAGATTAACTTATTGCTTTATTAAAGTCACCGAAAAAATAGAAATTAATGATGACTTTAGATATGACATATATTTAGATAAATTAATAATCATTTTCGAATTAAATGTAGCCATTTTTTACAATTAAAAATAAGAATTTACTTTATTATGGAACAAAATATATTGATAACAAGATTCGTAATTTCTATAAAATATTTTCAGTATTAATCAATTACAATGTAAATTTCTTTAATTTGACAGTGAATGGGAATATGCGAATAAATAATTCTCATTAATATACTGAGATATTACTATACGTGAATGTCTTTGTAACTTGAGTGCAATTAGAGGGAACATTGCTTGGAACACTGTCTACGTTTAAATTGAAGGATTTCGTGAAGATGTAAAATGGCATTCGGAAGTGAAACCATACTAACAAGTATAAAATTTAATTTTGTGTCCAAGAATAAACTGTTTAAAAGACAACATTACTTTAAATACTCTTATCAAATTCAATTAAAAATTAATTTTATTGGATTAAACTTGATTTTGCGAGAAATCATCAAGGAATTTATATGAAGTATATCTTTTTTGAAATCCGAAAGTAAAATTGAACTGCATTAACTCCAATTGGTAAAAACGTAAAAAGAAATGAATTTTAGGATGGTTTTAAAGAAATTGTAAAATATGATTTCTTAGCATACGTTCTATATAAATACGAGTTATCAGTGTATATTATCGTAAAATAAATGTAAGCAATTTATCTGACTATAAAAGAAAAATCCGAAGATTATTTTTAATGCTCTTAAATTCAAATAGCATAGTTTAACGTGTGGAATTAGAATTTTATGTGCTTCTACTTACATAAGCGCATGTTAAAATATACGTCTCAAAAGAAGTTATCCTATCAAATTCAAGGAAAATTTGGAAAATCTTACAAAATTCAAAAAACTTACATAAAAAATTGAAACAAAAATTTCATTGTTTAAAGTTTATTAATCTGTAACTGCAAAAATTGTTCATTTAAATTATTTATTATCAGCATATAACATTGTTCTTTTCATATTTTCGAAAAAAGTTAAACAAAGAAGGTCCATTCATGTGAGTTATATTTCCAGATAAATTCAATTTTTCTCCGAATTTGATTGATTGGCGGATAACGAAAAATAATTGACAATGAAGCGATTAAGCTTTATCCTATTACTGTCGATCGTTACTGTGAATCTCAACTACTAATGTCAAGATAGAGAGAAAGTGAATGGTTTCAAGGTACATCTTACATTATGCGATAAATTGATTTTTTCTCCGCTGAATATTCGTTTTCAGTGCAACATCTCGTATGTCAAATATGCATTTATAAGTAGATATAACAAATAGATTCTAAGCTACATATTTTCCTTATCAAACAAATGTTAAAAATAAAAAAAGGAAAATCAAAAATAAGATACTACATTTTTTTATAATCGCTAAATATTATTTTAAATGTAAACTGTTAATATGCATTTTTTCATGATTTAATGCAAAATTGCTACGAATAAAAATTTAGTTGTAAATAAAATTGAGAAAAAAAAAAAATTTTTAATATTTAATTATATTTGATTTGAGAGTATTATTGATTATGATTAATAAATAATAAAATATTTATTCGACTTTAGTTAAACAATAAATACTACTCGTAGCTTAATATTTTCAAGGTTGTAATAATTAAAAAATTAAAAGATTTGTCGACAATGTGCTTCGTTTTAACAATTTGTACAATTAATTTTATTGCTCTGCTGTTTAAGTGGAAAACGTCGCGCTTTGCTATTTAGGTTTAACGAAATTATTGTTTATTTGTATATACAATTGTGATACAAGTAATTAAAAAATAACATAACATATACCGCGTTCATTATTTATATAAAAAAATCATTAATAAAACAATTTAAATTGTGTTAATAAGAAAAAAAATCGCATTATTTATTCAATTTATAATTTTTTTCTCCATTTATAATTTTTTAATTTATTTATTTTACAAAAAATTATATATTATTTCACAACATTTTCAGTTTAAATTATGTTTCTAATGCAAAAGAATTGTAATTATATTTGAAACAGAGAAATATGTAATATTTAAAAGTATGTACTGTATGGCACATGCGCAGTATGAATAGAAAACATGGCACAGAACGTGAATGATTGCGACTTATGTGACGAATGATAAAACTTCATATGTCAACATTTGTGAGATTTAATGTTAATAGTATATCTCACATAAAACACATACTTGCGGATTTTAATGTTCATCTTGAACAAATAAACTATTGTACGATTGTCGACAAATGATTTCTTCACTGAATTGTCAACATTGCATATTGTGGAAACAAGTACAACCAATTGGGAGGTATTATGCATAAAAATTTCATTTATTATATATTTTAGTATTTATTTTCATTTGAAATTTGTAATTCTTTTTTAAATAGGAACTACGAAATATTTAATATAATTAAGATCTTTCTCAATGAATTACATAACCTCAATTTTCACTAACGTAAACAATGTTTTTCGGAACAAAGTGTGGAATTGAAAAAAGCGAAAGTAAAGTTATGAAATAAAAGGAATACATTAATCTTTATATATAAAATATCTCAGCAAATATTAAAGTGTTTCTTTATTTTACTATTTTAAAATTTGACAGTGACAAATATTTTTACTTGCCATACAAATACGTAGTTTCTTTTTATTGTTTTTTTTTCAATAAATAATAATAGTAACATTTTTCTAAAGGTAAATTATAAAATGGATGAAAAATATTGATTAAAAAGCCACTTTTGTTATTTTTGACAAAGAACATTAATCAGATAACAATATAGTATTGTACGTATCACGTATTCCCGTTAGAATACCATAATATTTATTGCGTAAACTATCATTCTTTGTATTAAAAATTAAGAATATATGAATGTAAGTCTGTATTTTAAAGTATAAATCTTGTTATTATGTAGTTTTTTGTAGTATAAAATTGATATTTTCGATTGCATTAATTTTAAATTTGCATAAATTCAATGTATTCCATAATCTAATTTTCTGTTTCTATTTTGAGTAATAATTATTTATTAATATTACACTTTTAAGTGATTATGGCAATACATATTTTATTTTATTTAATTTCTCGAAAATTAAAACTTAAATTGAAAGTAAAGACTGAATTTTTACAAAAACACAAAATGTTCAATATTTCATCTAAAGGAAAAACTGTATTTTTTACAGATACAAGGATGAAATACGCAAGGTGTGAATTGGAGCGACCAATCTTGCGATAGCAGCACTTTGTTAATTTCAATGTCATATGCGAACAACTTGGCAAATAACTATGACGAGCCACGCAGGATTAGTTCCGTGCGCGAAATTACTTGGGATCAGACGGAAGCAGTCGATGAAGCTACTGTTTTTCAAAAAGTCAATCAATGGCTCATGTTACACGAGAAGACGAAACCAATAGTAACCGAAGAGCCCAGTTCCTTTCCCGATGAAATTCCGGCATCACCAATAGTCAGTCGACGTAGAATTTCAAAATCATCAAAATCTCATCAGAATCCTGTTCCGAAATTTGTAGATATTGCTAATTTAAAGACTCCTCCTAAACGTCATAATAGTATTCCAAATGACAACATTACATCGCCTATTTGTCGAAGAAAGCCCATGGCTTTGAGAAAAAGACGACTATTTAAATCATCACTAGAAATTAAACCAGAAACATCTATTCTCAATAGTGATATTAAATCTTGCGAAAACACTTTCGCAAATGAAAATCATTCGTCTCCAGTAATGATCACCAAACGTTATACAAACAGAAAGAGAGAACGAAGTTTTTCAATAAAAGAGGAATCTTCTCAGAATATTTCAGATACGGTGTTGGTTAAAATTGAGGAGTTGGAAGATAGTCCGCGCAAGAAGAAACGTCCTTTGGCGTTAAAGTTTGACGTGTTGAAATCTCCCTCGATAATAAACTCGACTCAACAGATTGAGACAGTTGAAAGCGACGATGAGGACAAACAAGTAAAAGAAAATGAGAATATTATCGTGGACACTTGTAGCTTCTACGGTGACGAAGTCGAAGCTAAACATATTGTCATAGAGGATTTGTGTTCACAGGAAATGAACATTAAAGATACTGTAAAAATAGAAACTGCTTTAGCAATAGAAGATACGTGTTCGCAAGAAATCGACATGAAAGATACTGTAAAAATTGACATTGTAGCAAACGCAAGTCAAGATTCAGATGAAACTTATTGTACTCTTGTTGAACAGAATATTGAAAATGTCGAAAATATTAACACCTCGCAGTCCTCACAGTTGGATATACAATCAGTATCTGTGACTCAAAAGAAAGAATCGGAAAAAATTTCGCAAGTTTCAACAGTTTCTTCAGTTGAAAAAACGATAATTAATAAAAGTGGATGTCTAAATACACAAGGTTCAAGTGGTGGTGATCGATCGAAGAAATTTAACTTCAGTACAATAAGTAATAATCGAAGAAAAAAGAAACATCAGAAGTGAGAATAATATTATTTATAATACGTTTTAAATAAATATTTGGTTTTCTTTTATTAAATTAGAATAATTTTTTTCAGAAACTCTTTATTAGATAAATTACGAAATCTGGTGGGTACAGCAGCATCGTACAATCGGCTGTGGCGTCATCAAATGGCTCATCCACGACAGTTTCAACAATTTCAGAAACTGTTTGTTATGTTAGAAATTCAAAAATCATATCCATTTAATGGTAGATTGATTTTAGAATGTCGAATTATTAATGATGATAACAAATTACTAAACGCTAATTTGGAGTTAAATGTAACCGATTCTATAACTATTATTGTAATTCCGGAAATTGTAGGCACAATTACAGATTTACACGAAAATTGTATAAAACTGTATCAACCATGGAAAATTGTCGATCGAAAAAATCGTCTGATCGAAGCTTCAAATTTTATTTTTGAGTCAAATACTGATATAAACTATGACAAAAGTCCGAAAGAAAGTCGAGAAAAATGTGTTAAAAAATTCAATTGTCTTTGTTTGATAAATAATAAAATTTCACAAGAGTGTGATATAAAGTTTAAGAATGTCAAACCTAGTATAGTAAATGAGCTGTTTCAGTTGGACAATATGTAATTACATATTCATTATTAGCCATAATGCGAATCTCTTTTATCTTGTAAAAGCTGTGATAGATCAGTGCAGATATAATTTGTGTGAAAGTAATTTATGTTATATTACAAAAGTTTATCGTTGTAGAAATTTAAAAATAAGGAATATGAAAGAAAGTAATATATTGTTTGTTTGTAAAGTTTAAAGTTACATTGATATAATGTGTTGATGAATAAATAATCATTATAAATGTTGGAATTTTTCTATATAAATCGTGTATAAAAATGTATAAAAATCGTGTTGAACAAAGTAAAAATAAAAACATTTCGTTACATTCTTAATATTAAATGTTATTATTATTTAGTAGTTTTGATATTATTAATTAAA
Source organism: Gryon sp. ZL-2020 (assembly GCA_022817425.1). Classification (NCBI taxonomy): domain Eukaryota; kingdom Metazoa; phylum Arthropoda; class Insecta; order Hymenoptera; family Scelionidae; genus Gryon; species Gryon sp. ZL-2020. The sequence continues at coordinate 10,478 of JABFPJ010001990.1, forward strand.
TATATTTTTCTAACAAATTGTGCATGGATTTTTTAAAATTTAAAAAATAAATTAAATTTCTTTTAAATTTAAAGTATTTTACAAGTAAATTAGTATTTTATAAAATAAATTATAAATTATATAAAATATTTCATATTTAAAAATAAACATTTATTATTTTACATAATGTACATTATTATTCAGTCTTATCATAACATGATAAAAACAATTTTACCTTACCATCAGAGCATCGATAACTACAGCCTGTAGATGACGCATTCAAAGTTCTAGTGTGTCAGTGACAAGTATACGACCTCCGTAAAGCAATGAATCATATTAATCGTATCAAATGATGAAAATCACTTGAATGATAACACGTCTTTGTAATTATTTTGTTGAAAATACAGTGTACGGCGTATTTTTTAACATTATAAATCGAGTTTTTGTAATCAAATTCAAATAAATCAATAAAAGGTAGGTTGAACCAGTCAATAATACTTGCTGTTCGTTTGTTGTTCAGTAGAACATTTATTTAATGTGTGTTAATTCTTGAGTATTTTAATTAATTAACTATCTTAAAATTACCTTCACTTTATTTCTTTATTGTTTATGTTAATTTATTTTTTAATTCACACAATAGTGTTGCATAAATTATTATTGTGTCTTTTAACCTAAATTTCCCAAAAAGCTGCGTTTTAAAATTAAGTAGGTCTGCGCAGTTAAAATAGGCCAAATAGATAATCTATATTGTCCAAAAACGTATAAAAAATATAGACATATACATGAATATTCACTTTTTTCAAATATAACAATTATTTATTTTTCATGCTTTTGTAGGTTATGTTATTATTCTTTTATTATTTAATTAAACAAATAATTAACTGTATGTTATATATTATTTTCCAATTATTTTGCATGTTTTTAATTTTTTTACTTTTCTTTATTAAATTACGAATTAAATTTGATTTTTTTATAAATTTTGATATTTTTATACTGTAATTTGTATCAAAAATTATTTTTTTTAAGTTTATAACAAAAAATGTTAATTAAAAGTAATAAAACAAAAAAATATTTTTTTCTATGTTTACAGTAATCATGTCTGTTGGACAAGATCGGCCTGAACTTTACGAGGAAGTAAAATTGTACAAAAATGCCCGAGAACGTGAAAAATACGATAATCAAGCTGATTTATATGCTGTCGTGAATACATTGCAACATCTTGAGAAAGCTTATATCAGAGATTGTGTCACACCTAAGGAATATACGGCAGCTTGCAGTAAATTACTTGTTCAATATAGGGCTGCTTTTAAACAGGTATTCACAACTGTTTTTAATAGCAAAAAAAGTTATTCTTACTCTTAATTCGTTTACTAAGTAAAAAATTGACAAAATACTTAAATTATTATTTTTGAAAAACCAAACTCTCAATCATTTTACTATTATTCTATATTACTAAGGCAAAGTGTTATCTAAAATTGTAAATGTATAATTGATATTTATATTTATACATTACATTAAAAGTATAATACTATTCGGTGATATAATATCTATATTTATGTAATTAGTTTCACTTAGTTTAAATTATAAATTCTTTAATGATCTTCCCGAATTTATAATATAATAATTTTAGGTACAAAGTGATCAGTTCCCAACAATAGATGCCTTTGCACGAGCATTCAGACTAAATTGTCCGGCAGCATTAGAAAGAATAAAAGAAGATCGACCAATTACGATAAAAGATGACAAAGGAAACACATCTAAGTGTATTGCAGACATTGTGTCATTATTTATAACGCTAATGGATAAACTAAGACTTGAAATCAAGGCTATGGACCAATTACATCCAGATTTGCGTGACTTAATGGACACCATGAATCGTTTAAGTATACTACCCAGTGACTTCGATGGAAAGCAAAAAGTTGCCGAGTGGTTGCAAACTTTAAATAATATGTCTGCCTCAGACGAATTGTCGGACAATCAAGTTAGACAACTCATTTTTGATCTTGAAACTTCTTATAATGCATTTAATAAAATACTTCACAACTCGTAAATTGATCGCTACAGATTTTGTATTTTTTAATTAAAATTTAAAATCTTTAATAATAATGAATAAAGCTTTATTTAATTATAAAAATAGTTAATTCTTTTTTAATGGTAAGCATAATATAAATAATTTTAACTAAATATCGAAAAAAGTTACTGTATTATTTTAATTCAAGCTGTACATAATTACGAAAATACTTTTATATCGATATATTATAATTAAATAAAGTAAAAGTGTAAGATAACTGACTTAGCTTCGTTTGTATGGTTATATTTTTGAGATTCAAATATTTTGCTAAAACATTTAGTGTATATCAATGTTAGCTAATTATAAAATTATTACATGGTATGCAAACTATATATTGTAATGAGTCATGGGCACTGAACACAAACAACTTATATGAAAAAGTATATTTTTTTGATTTTGGAATAAAACACCAAGTCCGAAGAAAAAATCTTCGGGTGTTTTTTGAATCAAAAAATTATTCGCTTCAACTAATTTTGTATTATACCTTAAACTTTTGATTAATCAATTAAAAAGTTACCACAAAATTCTCTTAATGATACCTATTCTTTAATAAAGTTAAAAAATATAATATAAAAAATTGGTTATATGAATCAACGTGTTAATGTGTCAATTGACGTGCTATATACAATATGCTGGTGCCCGTGGGAAATTAGGTAACTTGAAATAGCGAGGTTTTGTCTCGGCGTAATTCAATGTTGATTTCAATTATATTCTCCTGTTTTTATTTTATATGAAATTTTTAATTATTTAATTGTGCGATTATAATTACTGAATAAACTTGCCATGAGGCCATACAATAAGTTTATATACTTGAACAAAGAATTTAAAAATAAATGTATAATATTTTATATGAATGTTTTCATTATAACATCACTTTAGTCCTTTTCCAAAATAATATTTCATATTCTATTTTAAAGTTAAGGAAGAAATAAAAAAAATAAATATTTTGTCTTTAAATGAATGTGAATTTACTATAATATTGTTTAAATATATAGAAAATTCATGCTGATATAGATTGTATTGATAATTGTATTTTATATTTATAATATAAGTCAAGTATGATATTTAATTTTTCTTCTTTCACTTTATTCAGATCAATATCTACTGTTATCAAACAAGCTGTACCATTTGTTCGCAAATGTTTTATCGAGTTAATTTAAAACAGTTCTTTGTTATACTGTCAAATTAGATTTTGCAAAACCATGTTTACAACCTGAATACATAATAGCAATATGTCGGATTTTGTTGGTCACGGTTGAATAATGTTGCTAATGTAATAACATGAACGAACTATTGACCAAACCGAACTAAATTGAACCGAAGCACGGTAACATGTTAATAGTCATGGGTAACTCCCGGTTAATGGAAATTTCATCTTTTGTAATTGAAATACTTCCTAATTGCTGTGAACTTAATTAAAATTTTATATCAGAAACATGTGTTTGAAATAACATTTGAATATCGAGAAATATTGAACTGTACTCAATTTGGATTTAATTAAAGACGCAAGTTAGAGGTTGCAGTCTCTAACGGATGGATCGAATATTGACGAAAGCGAGGGAATGTTTTGTGTTATATTAAGCCATTTGTTGACATTCAAACATGTCTGCCAGTTTAATAATAAACTCAACATTTTTATAGCAAATAAAATTCAATTAACATATAACAATAAGTTCAATAATATTAAGATATAATAAACAGAAATGCTGAAATATCTTACTGTCAAAAATACACAATATTAAATTAGTTTATAATTTTATAAATATTCATACTGCATGTTATCATACTATATCATTCATACTATATTCAATATTATTTAAAATTGTACTTACCCACTGTTTCTTCTTTACTATCGGTATTCGTCCTGAAAGGCTTCTGAAAAAAAATAATTAAGTTACAAGAGATGCTTTTTACTTATAAATATTCGTTTAAAGATGATATCAGAATTTAATGTTGGAATTTAATAAAATGCTCTGCATAACTGAAAATATAAAATTTTTTGCCTTTCACAGTAGTTGCAAATTTGACAAAGACAAAGTATTTCGCCGTGAGTCTAATTTTAAAATGAAAAATAATTTTATTTCACTTAACGATAATTCGTTCCTTTTACATGAACAATAATTACATTTATAAATAACAAAACTTATTTTGATATTTTTAAAAAATATACTTAACAACATTATATTGCACACAGAAATAATATTCTTCGTTGTAAAGTAAAAATAGAAACATAATTAAAAGGGAATATTTTTTAAAATTTCTATAATGTTAATTTATCTGCGCTGAAAAGTTGAGAATTTATATGAAAGAATTGCTGAATGCATTTCAAAAGTGCTTACATTTATTAGATGCTTTATATCTTACTTCTTGGCTCTAATTTAAAGTTCGCATCTGTTGTTAGGTCTCCACATTTTAAGAAAGACATTTAAGTGATTAAAACCGCCCGACATAAGTTTCTTCGTCACCCCTTTTTTTAATTGAAAAAATTCACCTGTAAGTTTAATGGATCATGATTACTCAAACCATTTCTTATTCTGAAATTAAAAACAAAAATTGTTACACTAAAGATGATTTACATTTTAATAATTAAATTTCCATCTTCTTTTTATCATGAAATTTGAATAAACTAAATGATTCAATTGGATAATAACAACATTGTGTAATAATTCATGTAATTCCATAATATTATGATACATAATTTGTGATTCAAATTAAGATTGCTTATGATTATTCATTCGCAAAAGTATATTATTTTTGGACGAATAATTATCACGATTTTGGATAATGTTGAAAATAAGGAATTATCTTGCAAGACTAATTTACTGTGAGAATGGAATACTGCAAAAACCAACTAGGGTTGAAGTAGAGATCGAAGGACGATAAAATAGTCTAAGCGAACTGGAAAACGTATATACACTGTAGATTGTAGACCCATGTAAAATGAACTAATGGAAACTACTTAGAACTTGAGTATGTTGGGAGATCAATTTTAAAATGCGGGCGCTTCTAGTAGAAACAAACGCTATTTTCATATCTAAATATGAGACCATTTCCGAGTATATTTTATATACTTCTATACAAACTCGTTCATTATGTTGCTTTTTCCATTTATTTTTCCTTTTCGTTTCATCTTTTTTTATCATTTTCTAAGAATTCCACTTGTTATGAAGAGTTCAAACTATATATAAAAGACGAAGCAGTTTATAAGTATTCAATTATTATATCACATGCTAAAATGAGTAAAATGTTTTGTGTATAAGAGAAGCTTTTAATAAATACGTATAAAGAGAAATCAAAAGAGGTATTTTTATAGAATTAAAAGAAAAACTGTTTCGCAGTACAATGTTTCGATATTAATGCTTATTTTCTATACATGCAGTTGTATTGATTCAGAATGCTTATCGTGGTACTTCAACACGATTAAGCATGTGCAAAATCTGTCGTTATCTGTATTAGAAACACATAAACGATTCATGTTTAAATGAAACGCTTATAAAATGAAACAAATCGTAAGCAGTCATGAATAAATTCAGTGATCCTTTCATATATTTTCGGAATAAATAATAATCGCATTTAAGTTACTTCATTCACGTTAAATTAATGTTATTATTAATTTAATATTTATTGATTTCGTAACTATTATTTAACAACTGTACGTAATTCAAGGAAATGTTTAAATTAAATCAATTCAGTTCAATCAATTAAATACCTAAACTGGACTACAATGTTCAGTGCAACAAAATTTAATTATTATTAAGAGTTTACTTATTTCAACGATTATATTGTTTAAATTAAAAACAGCTATTTCGACAAAATATTTATGTGGGAGTTTAACTGAGTCATTAAGTTAACTTTATAGCTATTTTTATGATTTCATTTCCGCAATACGTTATAAAGTCATGAAAATAGTTATTGGTATATAAAACTGCATAATCTGTTATTGTGTTGAGCATATATTTTACGTCGATAGAATTATTAATGATTAGACATCGATATTTTTATAGAATTTAATAAATGTTTATACTTTATTAGTTCTATTTTATAGTGTCATAATTTTGATTAGATTTTAATAAAACATTTCTGGATTTTTATATTACGTTGTATTTTTGTCCAACATTTCTTTTAAATGATTCTCTGTTTATGAAAATATAATGTATTAATTATTTATTATACAATTTCAAAGTCAGAAAGTCAGAATTGTTATTCAAGCATTTTAAATTGAATCTTCTGTCAGAATGTACAAATAAAGACGTTGCGTGTAAAAAGAAATGTGGAATAAAAGAGAAAAGTATTTTTGTTGTTAATTCAGTCACAACCAGACAACTTTTTCATGCTCGAAATCCCCGTCGTTTGCAACGGCGCGACTCCGCCACTTTTTCGAATTCATAAGCGATCGCAACCTGACGGAATCGAATCATGTTGAGACGTGGTGAAATTTGTGTCGGTCGTCTGTTCCGAATTCAAAGCGGACCCGCTTTTCTTCCCCTATTGTTGTTTAAAAAGGCACATCGCATCGGAACGACGTGAGACGATTATGAAGAAATCAAGGGTGCTTTTATATGTGCGGCCGGGTATTTGTATAAGGTGTAAAGCCCTAATAGACGTCGCGCGAAGGGTAGATTCGACAGCGAAGACAAAACTTGGCTGTTGTAAGCCAACGGGATGCACCGATTGTCGTACACCTGCGACTTTCAAGAGCCCAATTTACATGAGACGTTGAGCTTGTAAGCGCGTAATTTAAGCTCAAATTTTGTAAGCACGCATCATTTTTGAGGAAGACATAATTTAACGCGTCGTAAAATTTGTGGTTTTATTAAGCCTTTGTACTTATCGCGGCACACAAAAATGCCGCATTTTATTGCGTTTAATATAATTAAACGCAATTAAGGACCTGAATGGACCTTTAAATTAATGTTATAAAAGATAATTTTTGCATCAATAATTACATTTTACTTATGATTCGAACAAATTAAAATTGAAATCAATTATTTATATTTTAAAAATGATTTATTTTGTAATTGAAAAAGATATTTTTTGATGATTTAATATTGATTCAATTTAAAAGCCACTGTTAAAACATTTTTAAAAGTCAAAAGTACATTCCATTTTTGATTAACGATTTGCAAAGTGTTCAACAAACATTTCTGCCAAGTCTTTCTAGTGTTTTCAAAGTGTTTGATTAAACATTCATATAATCCCTTATCAACCTCTGAAGTGGCTATTTTAAGTGGTCATTTAACTGTATTAGGGTGAGCGGACATTCAGACATCTATCAATTTTGCCAATGTCAAATCACTGTAGGTGTTCCCTTAGAGAACTCAATTTACAGTTAAATTAGCTATAAGGTTGAGTACATTCTCCCATGTAACTTCATCTTGAAAGTTATTCTAACAATTGAAGTAGCAATGCTTTTGTAACTTAATTTTGTTATATTTATGCACATGATTTATCAAGTTTGATTATAGTCTGAAAGTATATAGACTTAAATCACTAGTTTTTTTAAAAAGTTGATTGAATAATAAGTATCATCTTTAAATAAAATGATGATATGAAGTAGAGTAAATTAATTAATATTTTTACTAAATTTATATGTATATATTTTAATCCCGTTTTCTAAATCAATGAGGTATTTCCAACGAGACTATTAGTAACTGTTATCATTATTTCATTATTAATAGTTTTATGCACTTGAGCCAAAAATCGCATGAAATGCCGACAGGCATAATTTGATATTAATTTTCATTTCCACAAATGTGATTTTTTTCTTGTTTATTTGCAATTATTCAAATGATTTATAGATATTTAAATTAATTTTCTTTTTAATCGTGAAAGGATACGTAAATTACTTCATAAAATGAAATAACTGATAATAAATAATGCATTTATGGAAGAAAAAATATCTTATAATTGGTATCGAAATTTCTTTAATTAATAATAATTTAAAATCAAATATTAATAATAATGAATTTGCCATTAAAATTTAAGCTAACTAAAAACGTATTCTTCTTTTGTATGAATATCAATAAAACTTCATCTCTCATCTGTCTGTTGGATTTGCACACAGTTGAATAAAATTTGACAAGGACTCTTGCTGTCAGTCATACTTTACATATCTTTTGATTTTTCATCGCATATACACTGATACTATATTGATTCCTGAGTATTCGAATAGTGATTTATCAGCGACGAGAAGCAAAAAGCTTGAAAGACGATGTCGGTTGGCGAGCTCATAAATTGTCCCAATCACCGACAAATGTTACCAATTTCGCAACAAATGTTACAAAAATGTGATGCTTGCACTTTTTTCATACAACGTAAAACATGATGCACAATGACCAAAAAAATTTATAAAATAGGAAAAAGAAAGAACAAATCAATTGTGATTTACTGAATTTAATCGGTTAACTGCTTTAAATATAAGTAGCTATAACATTTATATTAATTAAATTTATATTCTCACGGAATGAAAAAATTGATTTTTCAACTTTTCATTTTATCAAAAGTTTATTTTTGTGATATTTGAGTGAAAGAAATTGAAAGTGGAAGCTGTTCTTTTTGAAATGTGTGCATGATATATGATGGAGGATTTAGTTTAGTGGTTAAAGAGGACCATTAAGCGACATAATGATGTCGAAGTGACGCAATGAACTGTCATAATTAAAGCGTCACTTGATTCTAAAGCGAGTCGTTGGCAATGAGAACGAGAGCTTTCGAAGCGTCCGGTGTTTTCTCCAGGGATCATGTTTCCGGTTAGTCGGCTGTTAAAAGCGACGATGCTATATATGCTCTGATTGGCGTTAGGGTTCTACGTGTACGGATGGGTCTCCGGAGAACTGATCAGGGTGAAATTCGTCCCTGGGAAACGCTTACTCGTCGTACGTAAACCGATAGACGAAGAGCCTGCAATCGATCAGCCTTGATCACGCCACGCCTTTTGGATAATGTCTGTTATTCATACACGGAATTGTTGCGCAAAAGGTGGGATTGAAAGTTTAATCTGAAATTCCGCAGATGTTCAAATTGCGCGGCGCTCTGATGCCTTCGTGTTCATTATTATTGAGACGGTTTGTCGATAAACTGTAGTTGATTTGTCAATCAAAACTGAGCAACTGTGTCTCGCAAATATCAAAAATGATATACATTTTTCTTTGAAAATGTTATGAATTGTATTTCAATTATCTTTTTATTAAAGGGAACACACAATTTTTTGTAAAAAGTCTGTTTTAATGTAATTATTTAAAAATATAATTAAAAAAGATTAATATAAAAAGTATGCTTTTATTTTTTTATTGAAATATTACAAGGTCTTTGTTTTATATAATTGCATTGACTTTAACAATTTGTTTGAAATAATTAAACTTTGGTATATAACTAAATATTACATTTTCACTGTATGAGTTTTTAACTCAATTATTCGACTTATTTTAAGAATTTCTATTTTGTTATTAACTTGTAGATTGCATTTGATTAATTATTATATGTACATTTTAATGTGTAGTATTTAATTTGATACACGCGATCTCATTTCGAAAATATATACTGTACTTAAAGTTTTGGAAAGTTTCGTTGTATAATTACGCTCTTTCATTGTTTGTCAAATAAAGTATGTCAAAGCATTGACTCACTTGAAAACTGTGCTTTGTTTGTAATTAAACTTCATGTTAAAATTTCGTATTAAATGCGAAACGGACGAAAATTGTTAAAGTTATAGAAATGGAGAATTATTTCAATTTTTTTACATTTACATCTCTTATTTTGTCAAACATATAACATATACAAATAAATTTAAAATATACACTTCCGTCAAAAAGTTCGTGAACGCACTTGCCAAAGTATGATCATAATCAATTTCATGTAACTTTAGTTCCAAGTGTCACAAAACTAATTCATATATATCTTCTTTAAGTGTATGTAATAAACTTTCAAACCATATATAATTTGTTTAAAAAAATATATTTTATTTATATTATAATTTTAATATTATAAAACTAAATTTTAACCTTTCTTGGCACTTCTTCATGTAATTATTACAATAACAAAAATTTGTGAAAATTACAAGATATCAAATTTCGTATATATGAATATAATTAATCGCAAATAACACAATTTAGATAATTTTTATACGTTTATCAACTTCTAAATTGAAATGTATTTTGAATATTTTTATATTCAAAATAAAATATTTTTACAATGACTTATCAACTATGAATTTTGCATTCCACGATTTACTGGTACAGCTATAAATTAGTATAACATTGTTCATATAGTGTGTGAAATAGAAAATGATACACCGTTTTCAGCTTATTAAATTCCCTACAAGTCAGCATATCTTTTAGACATTTTCGGAATTTGTTGTTAGTGTGATATTTACCTGAAGAAGTGTCAAGAAATATTAAAATTTGGTTTTATAATTTAAAAATTGTAATATATAAAATATAATTTGTAAAAATTAATTATATATGGCTTAAAATCTTATTACATAAGCCTTAAGAAAGTATATATGAACTTTTTGTGAGGAATGGAACATAAAACATATTATAATATTCGCATAAAGTTCGCGAATTTGATTCTGATTATATATATGTCCACGAAATTTCTAGCGGTAGTGTATGAATACAAACTGAAATAAACTGAACATTTTCTGTAATTTTAAAAATCGAAGTTGATTTGTTACAAATGACTTCCCAAATAGAAATGGTCGAATGGCTGAGCACTGGCACTTTACTAGTCACCATTGGGTGACCGTTATAAATGGAGTACGAGCCAGCACTGGGATGAAACACCAATATACTCTGGCACTTCACAGATATCAACGGCTGGCAATTAGTACTGTGTCTGTACTGGTCCACTACTGACTGCCAGTGGTTTTTTGCAATTAATTTTCATTAATAAAAAAATAAATATATTCTATTTTTAGTTCGTATTTGTTTTTTTTTTCTGTATCAAATTAATATTACTATTAATTTTTTACTTGTTAAAATTGTAAATTATATTTTTTTTAATTTTCTGATGAGAATTGAACTTCGGTCCTTCAGGTTACTAGTCTCGTACTTTACCACTGGTCTACGGTGCCTTCGAAATTGTTCTATCTAAAACATGAATACATGCTACAAGGTTTGCTCTAGTCCAGAGCCAGTACTGAGCCAGTACTGGGCCTGTGGTTGAAATTAAATAGTTTTAATAATGACGTAATAGCTGTTTTTTAACTTCTTTAGTATTTGCAATATATTTAACTCTTAATGTAAAAAAATAACTTAATTAACATTTA
>JABFPJ010001991.1:0-21794 GCA_022817425.1 Gryon sp. ZL-2020
ATATTCGTTTACCTTTTAAAATAAATTTAAAAAATGAGAAAATCAATGTATGGTCTTAAAATTTAATTCTAATATTCAAAATAAATGTAATTTAGAAAATCTATAATGTCGGTAAATCGTGTTTGACATCCTCTTAAGGTGATTCTTCAGCTATGTAAGAGCAAAAAGGATAGAGCTAATGGTGACTCCATTAGTGGAAGAGAGAAGCAGTGAATTCGATTGAAGAATCATCTTAAGGTGATTCTTCAGCTATAGAAGAGCAAAAAGGATAGAGCTAATGATGACTTCATTAGCAAGAAAGAGAAACAGCTAATTCGACTGAAGAATCATCTTAAGCTGTGCAAATTAAAATGACGGAATAAAAGTTTACTTTCCCTTCCTAAGGACACAAAATAGGGATAGAACGTTATGTTACCTTTCCAGGAAGAGAAAATGCCACTTTTATCCCACTTTTTCTATATGCATTTATAAGAAAAAATATCGTCAGCAACTAATTGTTACTTTCGCCTAGTGCTAAGAATAAGAACCGGGTATACACATTAAATTAAACCCGCCCGACTGTCCAAGACCCATTTCATATGGGTAAGGACCGACCATAAGACCCGTATGGACCGTATGACTCGTATAACCCGTACGACCCGTATTAACCGTATGGACCGTAAGACTCATATGACCCGTCTGGACCGTATGGACCGTATAAATATATATCGTTATTTGTTTAGATTGATAAAATATCAAATATAATTTAAAAAATACGAAACATTTGTTTTTTAATTAATATTTTGTTAATATTTTTGTTATTTTGTATGTTATTTAGTTCTTTTTTTTATATTTTTGATGATGAACCATAGTATATAATATAAACCATACGGTCCATACGGGTCTTATGGTCACCCATATGAACTGGGTCTTGGGCGGTCGGTGGGTTATTGGATATTCATACTCGTCTAGAATCGGTAACTTTTTTCCCTAGTTACGGAATATAATATATTGTTACATAACGCAGTGATTATTTTTGTCACTATAGTGATAAAATGCAATAGTCGAATTTGGAAAAAAATATGGAAAAATATCAAAATATGCTAAACATTGTAATTTTGTGAACAAATCAAAAAATTATGATAAAAAAATGATAAGAAACGATAGTAATTGTAATTTTGTAATAAAAACCTTTAATCTTTGAAGTTTTATAGAGAAAAAACATTTTACTCTTTCGTAAAAAAACGTCCTGCATTGCTGATCAATTTGCACTTCCGAAAAAACATCACTTTTTTGTATTTCGATTCGATTTGTACCCCCAAAAAAACAATCCATAATATTTGCTGTTCAAAACAATATAAGTGTTCTTACCAAACTCTTGTTTCAAATATTTAAACGAAATATATTACAAATAATGAGGGAATATCAATCAAATGTTTAATCTAAAGAATGTTCAAAAGATTACGCGCGCAAAATGCTTCACGCCCAATGGCCGAGTTACTTCTCAAAGACTCCGTTAGAGGCAGTTAGAGCGAAGTGTCTCACTACTGTCGGTAAGATAGATTGAACGAATAGCGCGGAATATGAAATCGCAACAATAACACAAATGTTACATTAATATAAATAAAATGTAATCGGATCCACTTGTAAACTAATTATTATAATTATTGTTGAATCTTGATATTTTTATATTATGTAATATTAAAAATATTTAGATTTTTTAAATTATTCAAAAAGTGTCAAAATTTTCTTAAACAATTACTACTTCAGATGATTCTTCAGCTATATAAGAGCAAACAGGATAAAGCTAATGGTAAAATCATTAGAAGAAAAGAGAAACAGCGAAGTTGACTGAAGAATCACCTTAAACAATTGTAACAATGATGGTGTATTCGGTAAATCAGAAGTTTTCATAATAAAAAAGGACAGACAATTTAACTCACATAAGCGTGTCCTTTTTTATTATAAAATATATTCTGATTTACCGAATATGCCATGAATATTGTTATGCTGTAAGCTGTATCATATACTTTAATAGAACATTCTCTTTCATCCATGTTGATTTCACGCTGAATTGAAATTCGATAGCGGATTTCACATGGATTCAACGTTGATTATGGGAGATATGCCCATTGTCCACCTAACCAATCATAAGAAACTAAAAGTCCATTGAAGTCCATTGAATATTTCAAGATGCATTCATTAGGTGTCGCTTGAGTAGACTGCACACTTTCAAATCTGTGACATACGATCGTTTATGACGTCATCAAAGAGTGACAATCTGTGGCCGACGCTTGCGCCTTTGACCGCGTTTCACTTATTGCCTGGTTGTTAAATTTGTAGGCCCCACGATTAATTGTAATTGCAAGTAACTTCGAGCTTCGCAGCAGCCAGAGGACGCGCCGCCCGTTTTGCTTAGAAAGCAAGGAGTCCGCGCGCGCTAACCCGTCATCCGAAGCCTTCTTTTCATTAGTGTTCAATCGTCAACATTATATGCGTCAATATGAGTGATTACTCTGCGGTTGCCCCGCCACAAAACTTCAGCAAAAATTCGGCGTTTGCTGCTGCTTGTCAACGAGCCCAGCAGGTACATATTATTCATTTATACTAGCAAAAATCAGTCTTTTATATTTTGTTTTCCTTGAAAAGCAAAGGATGACAAAAAATGAAAGCAAACGATTATTGTGACGGTCGACGCGCGTCGCCGGATGGAGACGCGTGCTCGTTTGCGTGTATTGGAAGCCATATTTATGTGTGTATGTGTGTGTAAACTTGTGTTAAATGAGTATATAAAAAAGTATATATACACATATATATATACACAATGTAAAAGATACTTGTGTGTCATGAAAATATTTCCGTGAAAATATGTAGAAAATGTCGGAAAAGATTTTCTAACACTGTTCAAGTGTTGACTAATAAAATCTACAAATTTTTGTTTCACCACAAAAAATGGCAGGAATCGTTAATGAAATAATGCCTTTCTTTCACACTTTTGTTCGAATTTTATTATTTAGTTATTTAAAATCGTTAAAACAATTTTCATTGGAATATAATAACTATATATGTATATATATATGTATTCTTATATATCTTTTACAATATAAGCAATGCAATTTATTCAAATAATGAAAAGTTGCTGACACACTTGTCCAACAATGGAGCGTTATTGTGCTCTTTCCTTTTCTCTTGATTTATTTATGATATTGATGTTTAGAAATAAGTATGTTATTTTATAAAATGTAATACTATTGTTAATCATGCATTTATTATAACGACCAATGTTGTTTCTTCGACAATCAATTACAGATTGCAGCTAAGATGAAGCCCGCGAACACGCAAAATAATCAAGAAACGGGCAAAAAGCGACCACTTCTGGAAGACAGTTCAGGTAACACCATAATTTGTCCGCAAAAAAACATGGATTAATTGTATAAATACGATTAATTATTTGATGCTACAATTGAACGTTATAGCTTTTATTGAATATTGAACAATTTCATTAGTGTAGAAGTTCATCGCTCTTTTGTAGGTTTTGTGTACCATTTAGATTGAATTGATTTTCATCCTCTTTCCTTATAGGAATCATGTGCATCGATATTATTAACAATCGATAGTAGAAAAAAATAAAAACATAAAGAATAAAGATCATTTTAGAATGTTTAAATACTTTTATATTATACATTATTTTTTGATGTACATAATCCTTTATTATATATGGTTCATCGTATTTTATAATATATATATACTTTTTGAAGATATCTATATATATTTGTAATATATATGTAATGTTATATAATTTATCTAATATAATGAAACGTATACAAAATACTTCGTTTAAAACAACATGTCGCATCGTACGTTTTACTACGTTTTAGAACCTGAACCCAAAAAAATGGCACCATTAATACCAGATTCTATGCTTGGACTACGTGGAGGTCCGCCACAGTCTGGTCCCATTAGTGACACTCCGCCTGGTAATAGAAATATTCCACATTCGCCAGGAATGGGACCTATGGGAGGAGGTATTTGCAACGAAGATATCCGAGTACCCGATAAAATGGTCGGATTAAGTAAGTATATCTACATTTAGTATAATTTGTTTTACTTGTTTACATTTTTTCTTATTTTATGTTTTTTTGAAGTTTAAGAATGCTATTTTGATTTCCCTCATTGAATTTTAATAGTAGTTAGACATTGTAGGCAGTTTAGCTTAATTATTTATAGAGAAAGAAAAATTAATTTATTGGTAGCGATTAAATTATTATACGCATATTATTTTGTAAATTAAATACAGTTAATATTGTTGACATTACTTTCTTATTCAATTATTAAACATTATAATGTTAATATTTTCAAAATATTACATATATAATAATATTGCATTAATATAAAATTATAATTTGAAAATAAATATTATATTTTAATCAAAAAATATTTTCAAGTTAATTTTTGTGTTAGTGAAAATAATATGTTATTTTTGGTTTGTAAATGATTCTTCTTTTATAAACATAATCATCACGAATTAATACATTCTACTTCAATATTAATTTCGATCAATAATATTTATATTTATACATAATTTCATAGAATTACTGTTATAATTATTTATCATAACATTACTGTAGAAGAATTAAGCATGATTGATAGTATTCATTGTATTTATTGGAAAACTAACTTCATTTATTAGAAAATCAGTTATTAAAACATGTGTTCCATACTACAACTATCTACAAATGTACTCACTTACTTGAAATTGTTCAATTTTAATATTTTTTTTAGATTTATTTTATTTTATATTTGTTTTAATACTACTCTTTCTAATTGTCAAATTACTATCTTTTATACATTTATACAAAAACTTGACAAAAAAACATAATTTTTCTTTTAAATGATTACAGTGTTGGTCCTCCTCAAGTACATTTCAATGTCATTATATAAAAATTCGTATAAATAATATAATACGTATTCGAAAAATGTGTAAATTCTTGTAAAATTGAATATCCTTAATTAAAAATAAATTTATATAAATACAATAGTTTTGCATGATGTAGAAAAATCAACTTTTTAATCTAAAGCTTTCTTACAATTAATCCTTTAGAGATGAGAGACACGCAAAGTGATAACTCACATGAATGCATGGGTATGTCTTCAGCGTGCTTTTTATTCTAAACTACTTATTTTCATTTGTACATTAATCTTAACCATAACGCTTTTATTGCACACACACTCCAAATTACATATCAAAACGCTCAAAATTGTATGAAATGCCCGACAACGTTAATTTATTAACATCAGTTTTAATTTTTTTATTAATAAAATTTTTCTTCAATAATAATAATATAAATACAAATACCTATTAGGAGTCTTAATGAAAAATAACTAAAGTTAAATAAATAAAGAAAATTACATGATAAAAAATTCATAAAACTGTATGTTCTAATATATTATATAAATACATTGAAGTACCATGAGTATATAACATTAAGTTGCTTATCCCTATGAAAAAATAAATAAATTATCAGTTTGACGGCGTCGGGTGTTTTAATAATATACATTTCTATTAGATTACCTTCCTATAATAAAATAAAATTCTTATGGTTATTAAAGTTATCATTAAACAAATATTTTTAAATCCTAATTGTTTCAATTGTAAATGTATAAATAAACTTAATATAGCTTACAAACAGTTAAACATACATACCTTTATAGATATTCTTTGTCTGCATATTTTAATTCTCAGACACTTATATAAACATGCAACATATAAATTAAAAAATAAAAAAGCTTTAATCGTTTCAAATGTCATTTTATAATTAAAAACTGATGAATATTTTCATTTTGCAGTAATCGGCAGAGGTGGCGAACAAATAACGAGATTGCAAAGCGAAACAGGATGTAAAATACAAATGGCGCCGGAAAGCGGCGGACTGCCTGACCGTGTTTGCACGCTAACTGGCTCGCGAGAAGCTGTCAAGTAACTTGTTTTTACCTTTTTTCTTATTTCTTGTTTAAATTTAAAAAAATTGCTAAACGGAAATTTTTTTAAATATATATATGTATGTATGTATATATCTATTATAGTAATACATGATTATATATATACATATGAATGTATATATATATATATATATATATATATATTCTTATATTATAAGTAAATGCCAGACCCAGTTACTCTCTGTTAATATGTCATAAAGTCTTTGTTTACTTTTTGCCTCGTTTATTATTTTAATTGAAAGTATTTTCGCCGTATTGACACCGCCACTAGATTTTATTTTCGTAACATGTGACCACTCGTAAAAACTTTGTTTTTCTGGCACCAAACACGGATAGTTGGACGAAAAAAATTTGCCGAGCAAATTCACTATCCTCCTTTATTTAAGTATGTAAAAAACACAAATCAGCAACAATTATTTTAATCAGTTTACTCTCGTATGTTGTGTAATCTCTGTTTTTCGTTGTATAATTTACATAACCAATTTAATGATTATATTGAAGTGTAATTTCTCCAGGCAAATAATTCAAATTTTGTTCTATTACATTATACAACAGTCGTCAATATCTTGTTGTATTTATTATGTCGCACTGTTTTTTTGCAATTTCCCAGGCAAAAACTCGACTAATAATTTGTTTTGCTTGTATGTGTGTGAAATTGTGTGCGCGTGTGTGTATTCAATTTTCAATGGCAAACAAAATCTTGTTTTCAAACAATTATTCTTTCCAACTTGTACGATGTGCCTTTTTTTGTGAACAAATATTTATTGATGTACGAATTTTTGAACATATTTATGATGACCCATATTTGTGTTTATTGAAACAAAAAGAAGTTGAATTTAGTGTCGTATTGTTCCGCTTCTTACAGAGTCTCATTTGACACCTGGATACGTGTGAGTATGGGCCTTCGTTATTACACCACTCTGAATCGTTGTTTGGCCTCCAATTCTGACACGTTATCGCAAAAAACTCACTCGCATTATTATTATTATTACTATTATTATTGTTGTTGTTGTTGTTGTTACGATTATGATTATTTTTCTCATCCATTTTTTGTTCCCTTGTTCATTTTACATTTACTAATAGCCTTTTACTTTTACCTAGGGTTTGGATATTGGAGAAGGGTCGGAAAGGGCATTTTTGTGAGAAAAAAAGTGAAATTGAACTGAAGGAAGATAAATTTGTGCATGGGCATAATTTACTTTAAAATGATTAAGTCTCTCTCTCAACTGACAATTTGTTGTGATTTTATATAAACAAAAATAAAAATACAGGCGACTTTGTTTTCATATGTTAATCTGATATTTCAAACTGTTTCGGTCAAATGACATATATGCCAGTTATCTTATTGCATTCTGTTACACTGTAGACATTAATGTATTGTTATCATTATTGTTAATAATATCATTATTATCATTTATTATTAGTATAATTTATTATTGTTATCATATATATAATTTATTTTTTCTATGTTTGCGATATTAAGGTGAATTTGAATATTGAATTTAGTTGAAATTGATTAAGTTGAACTTTTCGTGGAATGATAATTGTTGGTTCACGTGGTACGATGATATTATGTTGCAGTCGTGCCAAGGAATCGATACTGTCGATTGTCAATCAGAGAAGCAGATCAGATGTTATGGGAGACATGAACATGGGAGGCGGTGGCAATCAAAACAGCATGGGCCCAATGGGAGGAAGTGGCGGAGGTGGAGGAGGGGGCGGTGGCGGCGGTGGTGGCAATCCTGGATTCGTTGAGATCATGATTCCTGGACCCAAGGTCGGTTTAATCATTGGCAAAGGTGGTGAAACCATCAAACAGTTGCAGGAAAAATCTGGCGCCAAAATGGTTGTCATACAAGAAGGACCGTCGCAAGAACAAGAAAAGCCACTGAGGTAGTTTATGCCAGTTCATAAATATAAAAAATGATTTCATAACTTATACTTTAGGTCATTGCTTTTGAGTTTGGAATTTAATCAAGGTTTTTTTATGGTTTTGGGATTTAACAGTTATGAACAATACTTACGTCTTCGGCCTACAAAGGCTATGCTGTTAACTAAGAAACAGTATTACAAAGAGAAAACTTATCGTATGTTGTATGTAATTGTTTCTTTATGAAGTGATACCTTTCTTTGTTTTTATGATCATTCACGTTTGTTTAGTGTAAGGAATAAAACCTGCTTTTTGATATTGATCTGTTTGTGGTATATATATAGATTGACACAGTTTAATAATATTAAGTACAAAATAAAGAAGTTTGTTATTATAATAAAAAAGAAAAGATACTAGACTAATTTATTTAAATTGTACAATTTAATTTCAATTAAATTTTTTTCGTTATTTCTTACTTGTATTATTAGTTAATATGTATGTAAATAACAATCTATTTACAAAACGAAATACTAAATTTACTTTTCGTCAAATCTTCAGTCAATTTCTTTTTTATATTAAAATGTACATTTTTAACAAATATAATATAAAATTATATTTCTTTTACCAAAAAGCTAGGTTTTTTATTGCATATTTATTGCAAAGAATTCATGTTATCAATTGAGAAGCATCAGTGAGAACACCGTTGAATGTTTGAATGTATACACAAAAGCAAAGGAATAATTCTTAAATGAAGCACATCGTTTTTATTTTAGAGCGTGTGTATTTTCCTTTGTTTTAATCTTTTGTTCCACATGAACACTTTCATTTAATCATCGAATATATTTTTTAATTAATTTTTTGACTTTCCAGAATAACCGGTGACCCGCAAAAAGTTGAATACGCTAAGCAACTCGTATACGAATTGATTGCTGAAAAAGAAATGCAGATGTTCTATAGAGGCGGACGTGGAGGTGGCGGTCCCCCGGGCGGTGGTGCCGGCGGTAGTGGCAGTGGCGGAAATGATCGAAGCGCAGGTGGAAATTTCCAACAAAATGATAATGGTTTCAATCACGGCGGCGGTCCCGGCGGTGGAAATAGTGATGGAGTTGAGGTACAATTAATAATCTGCTGCAAAATCAATTTCTGGTTACCATTTTTTGCTTACTGCTTAAAACACTTGGTGCAGTAACTAGTTAAATATTTTGGCACGTATATATCTAAAGAAACAATTAGTTTTTTATATTTTAAAGTAAAACTTAATACTATTTTGTATGTTTTATACGTAAAAAAGATAATCGTACTACGTAAGTAAATTGAATTTGCACTTTGTGTAAGCACTTTACATTTTACTCAGCTTCATTAAATTAGTTATATAAAAAAGGGTTTGTTTATCGAATTACATTATTAACTATAGGTTCTCGTACCACGTGCTGCTGTCGGAGTAGTTATTGGAAAGGGCGGTGATATGATTAAAAAAATTCAAGCAGAAACCGGAGCGAGAGTGCAATTCCAACAGGGTAGAGAAGAGGGTCCCGGAGATAGAAAATGTTTACTTTCGGGAAAACATCAGGCCGTTGAACAAGCACGACAACGAATTCAAGAACTTATTGACAGTGTTATTGTAAGTTGTTGAAAGAGAAAAACGCTAATCAAAGTAAAAATAAACATTTTCTTATTTAGAACAAATAGATAGAAATTATGAAAAAATGAAGAACGGCATAAAGCAAAAAAAGATCAAAAGGGTTAGAACAAAAAAACTGAAGAAAGATTAAAAACCGTTAATTGCTTTTATGTTTTTTTTTCAGTGTAGTGTACCATTAGTTTCGCAATATAAAATTATAAGAAATGTCGGCGATAATTCTGTACATTCGACGAATAGGCGTAATCAAAATTCGCATCCTGCTGGAACAATCGTGTTTGACTCAGTAAACAAAATCATAATTCGTATATTTTTTAGCACGTGTTTTAATCGTGTTTTCACCACAGAGTTATATATTATCTGTTTTTGTATTTGTAGCACCGCTTTTGTATTTGTCCAGTCATTTATTATAACTGCAAAAGATTTGTGAAATGTAGTTTTTTAAATAATTTGTTAAACTTTTAATTTAAAATACGACAAAAACGTTTTATATTTAATTAATTAGCTTTTGAAAAGCGTATTTACAAAAATAAAAAATAGTAAGGATAATAAAAAAGTATGCAAATATTTAAAATTTATATTATTATTAAAAGCGGATCTTTATAATTATTATGAATACATGTGTAATACAATGAAAAATGCAAATATAGTATATATAAGCTAAGTTGAGATTTATTTTTTTAGAGGCGAGATGATGGTCGGAATAGTATGGGCGGAGGGGGTCGCGGACCAGGTGGTCCACGAGGAAACGGCTTTAGCGGCGGTCGACCAAATGAATATGGCGGTGGCGCCGGCTGGGATCGAAGACAGCAAAGTGGTCCCATGCAAGACAAAATAGAAACCACATTTACAGTTCCTGCATCAAAATGTGGAATAATTATAGGCAAAGGTAATTATAATTTGTCTTTATAATTTAAACTAAAACCAAGTATAAATTTATTTATTTTATTAATTGTTTATAGGTGGAGAAACGATTAAACAGATTAATCAGCAAACTGGCGCTCACTGTGAAATGGACCGTCGAAAGGGCAACGAAAATGAAAAGATATTTATTATTCGAGGAAATCCTGAACAAGTTGAACATGCCAAAAGAATATTTAGTGAAAAACTTGGCATGGTATATCCAAATGTATATATTTCTTTTTCAGTTGTATTACTAAAATTATTAAACTGAATAATCCTAATAGTAAATAATTTTAATACAATTGTGAAAAACATACCTCATGAGTGCTAACTTATTTACGATGATTTTTCAGGGACCTTCTTCAGGACAACAAAACCCTTACCAAAGCCAAGGAGCTATTGGTTATAATCCCAATTGGAATACAGCTGCTGCAGCTGGTTATCAGGCGTGGCCAAGTCAACCACAACCCACTGATGGAGGTTTGTTTGTGTTAAATAAAAAATAACTGGAAAAAAAGTAAAAGCAATGAGAGAACAATAATATATTTGAGTTTGACAAAAAGTTTTCTTCAAATCGAGCAAATCGAGTCTAAAATTTAGACTCATATATGCACTCATCTTTTATACTCTCTTGCTTTCTTTACGCATTATCAGCTAATTTCTAACTTTAATATCTTTTTAATGTAGCAAATCCAGCACAAACATCAGTTGCAGTAAATCCTCAAACTGGTCAGTTAGATTATAGCGCGCAGTGGGTAGAATATTATAGATCTTTGGGAATGCATAGGCATGCAGAAGACGTTGAACAACAGGTTAAAGCGAGTAAGTAACAAAATTATAATCCATCAATCAAAGATATAATTGTATTATGGCGTCAAATTCCTGAGGATTAATATGAATGAATTCAAAAATAAATAATTATATCTATTTTTACAGGAGGTAATCCTCAAACTCAAGCAACACCAACGGCATCTGTAGCTGCAGGAGCAACGCCTCAGCAAGCTCAAACCCAAGCGCAGCAACAACAAGCTGCAACACAGAATGGTGGACAAGCTGACTATAGTGCTCAATGGGTCGAGTATTATAGAAGTATCGGCAAAATTAAGGAAGCTGAGGCCATTGAAGCACAAATGAAAGCTGGAAAAGTAAATAAACTTCTTTTTCTTTACAATGCATAAAAACACATTGAATTTAAATTTTATATAAATATAATGTGCATTAAAATGATTAATTAAATTTATTATACAATTTGTAGTTGGGTATGCAAGGCAATCAAATGGGACAGCAGCAAATGCAACCAGCTATTGCAGCGCAGCCAGCTGCGCAACCTGCTGCTGCGGGGAATCCATTTCCACAGGCTTACGGTACTTACCCAGGAATGAATGCTGGTACACCAACGGCATATTATCCGACTGGAGCCGCCGCAGCTACAGCTACGTCACAGCCGCAACAGGGTCAACAAAATCCCTCGTTTCAGGCTAACTACCAAAATTACCCATATTCTCAGCCAAGCTCCGAAAATTGAACGCAAATAAACGTAAAAATGTAAGTGTAACGTCTTTTGTTGTTTGATTGATTTATTATTCATTTATTTATTCGTTCATGCATTATTTTACGTGCAGTTCTCAGAGAGAACGTGTTGTTTTCAATTGTGACTGTACAACGTTTATAATTCGATTGAAAATACACGATCTTTAATTATTTTATGTTGGGTACGTGAATATCATAGGCAAATATCAATGGTGTATGAATAAATTTAAGTATACGTCTCTATTCCTTTTTTCAGAAATTATTAATATACATATTATTTAACATTGCCTATTTATTCATAAAAATCTTACTAATATTAATTTACTTGATATATTTCTATTCTACACCTTTGAAATCCACAATTCTTTATTTTCTTTTATCTCATGTTTAGCTCATACGTTTGACGTCACAATCGTTCTTTATTTCAGACAATTTTAGCTTTCCGCTGGGGTACACTTAAATGTCTGCAGAGCCTCGTCGTATATAATATTCCCAGTAAAATTAGACGTCTCTCTTATAAAGATGAAAATAATACAATTAATAATAAGACAACTATAAAATACAAAATACATCAGCTTCCTCAGTTTCCTACAAAATATCGATCATTAATTATTTGAAAGAAATATTAATTATTTTATACACAAAAACGATTGTGTATATAATATACAAATATCCGATTACATGTATTAATCATTATATTTTACATGCTATGCATTTTGCATAAAACTTTGTGTCCGTCAACAACATATAATAAATAAGCGTAAAATAACAATTACTATAAGTATGCTTGTTTAAAAAAAGTATAACAAAATAATAAAATGAAGAAATATGGGTACATGAATGTGTACGAATGTGTTCCATTAGCACTACGTATGTTGGTAATTAATAATTCGTAATATAGATAGAGGTAAGATAAAAAATAATAAATTGTGAAATCTCGAAAAAAGATTAAAAGTAAAGAAAAAATGTAAAAGTTTTCTGAAAAATCTATTTCGAATTATCAAGCAGGTCAAATTCCTAGCAGCCGTGTATAGAGGGCTCTGGACTCAACAGCACTAAGTGATTGGAGAACATTTAATGCAATAATTTGTATTGTCACTCTATATTTAAATAATATCGTTATATTAATAGTCATTCTCATTTAATTTTTTCTCATTATAACAACACTGTTATGATGACGATGCTAATAATTGTTATAATTTACCACAAAATATAATTTTACTATGTCCAGTAATGATTATATTTACCATAAGCCCATCGCCATATTTTTGTTCTTTATTTTTTTGTTTCACATCATAATAAATAAGATTAAGCGTTAAAACACCATACGTTCATAAAATATTATTATACTTGCGTAATGAAACTAATTATTCTTAATTTTACTGTAAGTTGTACGTATATAATTAATTTTATCGACTTTCTCATTATGCGTAATGTACTTTATTTTATTATAATAGAATATATATACTTACTTTATACGTGTATATATATACGATATAATATTAATTGTTAAATGTACGTTTATATATATATATATACATGTATATTGATAAAACTAGTATGATTATTATAAATATATATGCATACATATAAACTTTTTCCGAAAACTATTGTCCATACCAAATACTGTTTTTTAGATTTACAGTGGATGGTTTCAACTCATCATAAGCTGAATTTGTTAAATGAATGCAACGAGTTTTTTAGTTAATATATAATATATATGTAGATTTATACTTGCTATATTTTTATTTCAAGGAAAGTTTTTTTTATTAACAATTTATAATGACAGCACCTTCTTGTTTGTCTTACATATAGTATCTTACAACTGAGAATTGATATATGAAATATTTCCTTTGTATTTGACAATTTTGATTTATTTGACAATATATGGATTTAAAAGTGTCGTAGTGATTAAAAATACATGAAAATTATGCCGAGAAACTGTGCAGAATTAATAATATTGTACTTTATAATGAATAAGTGGAAGGTCATACTTTAGGCTGATTTTATTTTTCTTTCCTTTAATAATCTTGATTATTATTTTTTAAATATAATAACTATAATTTATATGTATATATACACATAAAATAATAATGCGAATTCTGGATGATAAACAATTGTTTGCTTTTACTTTTTTTATTATTTTTTTATATCTACATTAAATAAAACAAAATATATATATAAAATTGAAATCATGTACTTATGCTAGAAAATATTATATTGAAGATTATACTTAAGATAAGTATTTTGATATGTTTAAAAAACAAACTGTCAACGATTTAAAATATGATAAAAGATATCAAAGCTTAATGCAACACTCATTGCAATGTAATTACAGGACTGAAGAATGAACATCGTAGTCAAGTTGAGGACAATGAGACGGACGAGAAAACATGTGGGGATGGCCGGTCTTCCGTTCGAAAGGGAAATAAGTGCTAAAAATGCTCGATAGATAAAGTTGTCTTCTTAAGCAGATAAAATGAACAAAACAAATTGGAAAAAAAGAACAAAAAGAAAATAACTGTTGTATTTTAGAAATCAAAATTTGACAGCGACAGATTTCTAATATGTAAAAGAAAAGAGGTTCAATGTGTATTGTATCCACCGTTTATTTACTACCTAAGCTGCAGTTATAACATGAAATTACAATTTATTATTTTGTAGCGCAGTTTGATAAAAAATAGAATTCCACTATACATTTGTAATATTCCGCAACGAAGGTTCATTCGTTGTCTTATAATATCAATTAAATCGTTCGCATCGTCAGCTACAGTTTCCGGTTTCACAAGAATAATCGTTATCTTTTGTATTTCATATTTGATTTTAACGTTTTTACATTTTGCTTACACCTTTCAACCTAATAATTCTTTTCTTTAAGTTACAAATATTTGAACTTCATGATTTTAGAGACATGATATAATTTTCATATTGTATTATATCTTTAAAATAGTTGTTAACTAAACGTGTATTTCAAAATGCTCTACATTATAATACGTGGCAAATCGTATTAAGTTTATGTTAAAAATTAATTATATTTAATGGCAAAACGTAGAAATTGGTTTTCGACTTGAATTTGAAATACATATTTACGGAAAGATATCGAAAATTCTTAACTTAAACCTTACATTGCTCAATCTTCAAAAGGCTGACAATTGTGACGATCTTATTAACTAATTTGAACAGTCGTTTAAACTAAATAATACTTAGTATTATTTGTACCCAGAAAAGAATTAATAGGGATCTTAATCTTCATCATATTAACAATTGTGTTTAGTTAATTTATATAAAGAATACTCATTTTTAACGAAAATACTACATTTTTATGTTATTTAACATATAAATAATATTAGTTTATGTTTTATACATGTTTTCTTTAGATTTATAAACCTATTTTACAATTAAAATGGCGACAAAACTTTTGTTAATATTTTTTTAAGTTGAAGTTTAAGATCCATTAAATATGCATGGAATTAATCAAGTCTTTTTTATTATTTGTGTTTTTTTAATAAAACAAAAATAAATTTTAGTGACACTGACTAGACTTATTTGCCCAAATGTTCGAACATCACAATCCTTAATAAAAAGCGAATATTTTTTGAAACTGTTAATAGTATTGAACATGAACGAAATACATTTAGAATTAGCGGTACTTATTTATTAAAAATTTTTCATTTGATAAAAATAAAACTGCTTATTATTTATTTATTATTGTTATTTGTAATCACACTTTCGGTTTTTGTTATATTTAGAAAGTTTAACTTAATAAACTTGCAACCTATTTTTCCAACTCAGATTTATAAAAGTAATATATTATAAATTCAGTATTACATTAAATACAAATCATTTTATTGTATTGTAATAAATATTATACCTCAACATAAATAATTGCATATTGTGCGTTAACTAAAACAATAAATTAACACATTAATGTCTAGATAATTTGTTTATAAAATATTTGAAGAATTATATATTCTTTAATATTAAGGATGTTTACAATATTCTGGGATTAAATTATTGAAGTACGTAATTATTTCAGACATTTCAATTATATGAAACATAAAACACAAAACATAAGCTTATGTAAGAATAATAAAATTAATGCAAAGTTGAGAAAAAGTAAATAATTAAGTTTAAGTTCCAGACATTAACGGCTTATATTGTGTATATTTTGATTCTATATTTTAAATTTTACAAAACATTTTTCATCTTATTGAAAAAACAATTTCTTCTTGAAATAATTATAGAATACCATTTATATTTAGTTTTATCAAAGTGTTTTTTTATTTGATATGAAATTCTTAACAAAAACGAAAAAGAAGATTATTATTTTCAACGACAGTTTCAACACCTTATTTGCGTTATATATATTTTTTGATAATATTAAATTCCGATGATAATAAACAGTTTTCATTTACCATTTCTACGCATAAATAAATAATTAAATAAATAATACCTATACAATTTTCATTTGATATAAATACAAATTAAATAGTTTAACTCTAAAGAAAAAAGAAAAATAAATTAATGTGACAAAGTATGCGGCCTCTTAGAATAGAAAAGCAGCTCAAATTGCAATTGTTTTTAAAATTGGCTAATCATTTGATTTTACATAGTTGGACCGCCATAAACGTTATTTACCTGCTGTGTGCAACGAATAAATGTTGCTCGCCGAGGTAGTTCACGTATTCGAGATGCTCCTGTATACGTACACGCAGATCTTAACCCGCCGAGCATATCCAGAATTGTATTTTCCACAGGTCCTTTATATGGAATTTCAACAGTTTTTCCTTCGGAAGACCTAATTGTTATAATTAAAACAAAAAAATAATTCCAACATCTAATTTGCATATATAAAATCATTAAATTATAAAAATATAATGGAATGATTTGTCACCTATATTCCGCAACACCTCCAGCATGTTTTTTCATTGCTGTACTTGAGGACATGCCGTAAAAAAGTTTATATTTCTTGCCATCTCTCTCAATTAAATCTCCTCCACATTCATCGTGACCTGCTAACATTCCACCAATCATTACAAAATCGGCGCCAGCTCCAAAAGCCTTGGCAACGTCTCCTGGCCAAATACATCCACCATCCTAGAAAAGATAGGAAAGATAGTAATTATAATACATTATTCAAGCTTATTTACAATAAGCATTTCAAGTAAACTAAATTTATGAACATAATTTACGTACAGAAATAATGTGTCCATTTAAACCATGTGCTGCATCAGCACATTCTATAACGGCACTCAGTTGAGGATAACCAACTCCAGTTTTAACTCGTGTTGTACATACTGATCCTGGTCCAATTCCTACTTTAATAATATCAGCACCAGACAAAATCAATTCTTCTACCATTTCCCCAGTAACAACATTACCAGCCTATAGTAATAACAAAAATTAAATCATGTTTTTTATAAACAAAATGTATTATTTTTTAAATAATTATACAATAAATTTGCTTACGTACAATAATTGTATGATTGGGAAATTCCGTGCGAACTTTTCGCACGTATTCAACAAAATGTTGTGAGTAACCATTTGCTACGTCTAAACATATGAAACTTAATTGAGGCACTGCCATTAAAATGTTTGACAGTCGTTCAAAATCTTCATTGCCAGTTCCTGAACTGGCAGCCATATTTCCTATGCAATCTGGATTTTCAGCGGCAAATTTTTGCCACTGTTCTGGAGAGTAATATTTGTGTACCGTCGTAAACAATCCATGCTAAATAACAATAATATAAAAGAATAATAATCAACGTTAAAACATTATTTACTTTTTATCACTAAAACTTATTTAAATATGAATTACAAACCTTGGATAAAATTTTTGCCATTTCAAAAGTGCCAATTGTATCCATATTTGAAGCCATTACAGGTATTCCTCTATAAACTTGCTTTGAATTTTTAAATGTAATTTCTCTATATAAGTCCACCTGTAAATATATTAAGATTTGATTTAATACCCACAGTTAAAACAGTTCTTAAAAGATTTAATTTTAACTTTTCTTCAAATATTCAAACTAAAATATTAAAATAGTTTTATGATATAAAAATAGAATTCAAGAAAATGTTTAAATACAAAAATTTAATATGAATACAATATTTCTTTTCTCTATAATAAAAT
Organism: Gryon sp. ZL-2020; assembly: GCA_022817425.1. Taxonomy (NCBI): domain Eukaryota; kingdom Metazoa; phylum Arthropoda; class Insecta; order Hymenoptera; family Scelionidae; genus Gryon; species Gryon sp. ZL-2020. The sequence goes on from JABFPJ010001991.1 coordinate 18,055, forward strand.
GTTAAAAGATTAGTTAGTTAATATTTTTATTAATATGAAATGTTACATTTAGCTTGCAAATCTAAGTTCAACAATTCTGAAATTGTCTTTCTTAATGTAAAACGCATTCAAATCAATTTTATCAACAACTGAAAAAGTGATGTTACTTAGATATATATAAACATCTGCAAAATTACAGTCGCAGCAAACTGATAAGAAACATCGAATATAAATCCTACTTAATGCCAATCAAGCAAAAGTAACTTATTTCATTGATTATACAATAATTCTTCTTTAAATATCAGTTATATGAATGTGACATTGAAGATCACTTTCGATGTTATACGTCATTTCGATTAACTTATTCATTAAAATTATTTGATTATTGACAATTTTGTATTCAAATGAAAAAATACTTATAAGTCTTATTAATTTAATTACAAAAATTACTTGACAAATTCAGCATAAAAAATCTATAATCTATAAATAGTAAAATATGCATATTATACAAATTTTAAATAAGGAATTTATTAATTTTTTTGCATATTATCTTTTGTCATTTAACATAAAAATAATATTGATTTAATAAATTGAGTTTAAGTTGGAATAATTACTTCTCTTTCAACAGAGAATAATGTTGAGTCAAAAAAAGAGGAAGTACAATGTGAAATATAATAATTATAATGTACTTACTTCGGATCTGCTTTTAAGTGTACTCCTTTTGGGTCGTAGCAAAACATCTTTAAAATCAAGTTTGATATCATTTATAATATTCGGCATTGTTAAAAGGGTTTTATACTAAATGCAAATACGACAAATCAAATGACCAAAAATACTCCGATTCTTCGACTCTTCAGAAAATAATTGTTCGTGGATTTTGGAGGAGTCGAAAATTCGGAGTCTTTCCGGCGAAGATAAATCGACTCTCGATTGTTCATTCACGAAGTGCAGGTGGCGCAACAATGTTGTTGGACGTGACTATAGACATTTCTTACTTAAAATCACGTAACTATTTTCGAAGCACTGTGTAGTAGTGTATACTCTGTTCTCTGTATTGTATATATATATTTATATATATTGACATATTGTACTTTGAATAACGAGTAATTGTGACAAAATACACGTGTTTAAAAGTTGAATCTTTTATGCAATTTTAACAAAAAATGGTACAAAGAAAGAAAGTCGAGCATTTGGTGGTGGACACCAGTGCATTTATAAAAAATGCTGCTTTACAGGTAACTATCATTTCAATTTTTTCATGAATATAAAGTATAAGTATTTTTAGGTTATACTATATATCATTTAATTAAAGTTCATGAATATAAATAATTAAAAAATACTTGGTCTTACAAATTAATTTAATTAGATTATTTTATTATTACTATTTATTAGGAAATTGGTATTAATATAGTTACCGAGGAAAGTGTGATGAATGAAATAACCAGCAAAAGACAACTAAAGAGATTAGTTGTTCTTCCATATGATTTAAAAGTCAAAGAAGCTTTTCCCGAAGATATTAAAGTTGGTACGTTAAATTATTTAATAATTATACAATCATGAATGACTAAACATTACTGCATATACACTTAGTAATAGTTACTATTATTTGAGATATGAATAAACTTATACAATCTTAATACTAATAAGAATGGATTTGTTTATTTTAGTATCGGAATTCGCCAAGAAAACTGGGGATTATACGAGCCTTTCTGCAACTGATGTTAAAGTAATGGCACTTACCTATCGATTACATGTTGAAAATGCAGGAAAAGATAGTATTAAACTAGAACCTACAACTCCAAAAATCGGAGATATAAAAGCACAATTTAAAGAGCATCCTTTAAATTTAGCTGGCTTTTATAATCCAAAGACAAAACAAGTAAATTTGCTAACTAATAAATATTAATTAATGCAATTTATTTGTTATACAATTAACGTTATTATTTTTATTATAGTCTGAAAATGAAAACACTGATGAACATGAAGAGCAAAAGTTAAGAACTTCCGAAGAAAAAGTGCGGCAGTTATTAGAAGAAATTGGATTAAATTCAGATGATAATTGTGATACTGAATTGAATTACTATGATTGCTCGGACAATCTACAGGACGAACAAAATTCTGACAAAGATAATGAAAAAAATAATACAGAATTAAAAGCTAGTGAACATTGTCCGAAAAATGATATAGCTGAAAGATTCGCTACTTTAGATTGCGACGATAATTGTAACACTGAACAAAATTGCGAAGATATTTTAATACCAATTAAGGATAATGCAATTGAAGATGAAAATTCGTGTTTCAGAAATGAAAATGAAGAAGAAAGTGATAATGAAAGTGAAAACCATGAAGATGATGATGATGAAGAAAATGATGATGAAGGATGGATTACTCCACGTAAGAATAAAGTGTTTTAGCTTTATTAATTAAAAATTAAATCTGTAAACTAATATTTAATTAATCATTTGTTTATAGAAAATATTCGAAAAGTAAAAAACGAAATGGAATCAGATGTTGTTGAGGACGAACCAGCAACAGTGGCTTGCTTAACTATGGATTTTGCAATGCAAAATGTCTTAAAACAAATGGGCTTACATGTAGTGACACTCGATGGCAAAGTGATAAAACAGCTGAGAACTTTCATTCTTCGTTGTTATGCGTGTTTCAAAACAACAAGTATTATGACAAAAGTATTTTGTCCACATTGCGGATTGAAAACGTTGAAAAAAGTATCGGTTGCATTGAATGACAAAGGAGAATTACAGATGTTTATAAATTACAAAAAGCCTTTGTCTGCCAGAGGAAAAAGGGTAAATGTTTGCAAAATTTAAAACAACGAAACAATAGTTTTAAGAAAACTGTAAATTAATCTGAAAATTACACTTTTTTAGTATTCTTTGCCTACTCCAAAAGGTGGAAAACATTCAAACAATCCAATTTTACGCGAAGATCAGCCAATGCCGGATCAGAGACCATCAAAATTGGCTCGACAAAAGAATAATCCATTAAATGATGATTGGATTGCCGGATATTCGCCGTTTGTTACAAGAGATGTTAATTCTAAAGCTGCAATGTTAGGGATTCGGCCAGGATCTGAAATGAAGTATTGGATGCGACGAAATCCAAACGAAGTCAGAAGAAAAAGCAATAAAAAGAAGTAGTGCTGAAAGTGAAAGAAATGTATATTTATGTTTATTATTATGATATTGTTTTATTTTCCACATTCTACATTATAATTTCAAAATAAATACCCTTCTTTATAAGAATTAGTTTGTTTAATTATCAAATCAAATAAAGATTATTATAAAGACACACATAATCACATATTCATAAAATTTACAAAAATAATAGGAATTTTGTTGAAGACAAAATTAATACTATTCTATAATAAATTATACTATCTAGAGTGCATATAATAAAATTAGTAAAAGTGTATTAATAAAGGTTTATTAACGTATACTTTCAAAGTAATAGTACATTCATGGAAGTAATGAAATGAAGAATTATAATTAAATAGCTCAATTTAATGCTCAGTCAGTTACACATTTTACAATTTTCAGTCAATTCTTAGCATTAGAATTAATAAATGAATGTTTATCAACAATCATTAATTAATCCACTTTGTATATTTAAAAAATTATACATTTTTTGTATATATATATATAATACCGATGTGACAATTGCCAATTTTTTGATAATATATTTTATATTTTGTGTATATATATATATATATATATATATATATATATATATATATATATTGA
>JABFPJ010001992.1:0-21792 GCA_022817425.1 Gryon sp. ZL-2020
CGACAAAGAGAATTCGTATAAAATGCACGTACCCACATCAAAACTTGAACTATAATCTTTAATAACACTTTAGCAAAAATTGTTTTCTGAACTAACAATTTATTTTGATTAAAAATCGAGTGATTGGTTTTTTAAATTCAACAAAATTCCAATCAAAGTTTTGTTTGAATGAACTTACAATCCATAAATACTGTTTAGAATTAAAATATATATATTGTAAGATTTTTCCTATTTGTAAAATACGTAAAAAAATACAATTTACCTAAAAACGCATTGCAAATTTTTGATTTATAAAATAAATAAAATATTCCATTGATCTGAAATTGTTATTTACATAAACAATGAAAACTATCGATAAAAAACAGTTGATAACAACAAATTTAAATAAGATAGAAGACAGCAGTGAAGCATGTTAAACAAAATATTATATAGATTATTCTGTATGTATTTTGTCAGCTTATTTATTACTTTTTATCATTTTTGAATCTGTAGCTTTAAAAAATTTGATTTTTTAATGCGATGCCCATTGATGCAGTCACTGATTTGAATGTTTTTGTCATTTCTATAAAACGCTATTCATATTAATGTGAGTATTCTTTTCATTATACAATGGAATTCTCTCCTTTACATCGTCACTTTAGGCCTAACTATTTACAGTAGTTTTACATAACATATATCTTATACATCTAATAATTACAAAGTAAATGTCAATATGCGTAAAATCATGGTGACATCAAGGGATGGGAAATTCAAAAAAAAGTATACCTATTGTTACGGTCATTAGTATTATTGTTATCATTCTTATTTATAATTTTTCTTTTCCTCTTTCTGTTTCTTTAATTAATTTATATTCTTTTTCTTCTCTACGTGCACTTGACACGAATATTACGTTATATATTTATATATAACAGAAACTATCTTTTACAAAGAATTTCGTTGAATCAGGAATAGTGGTTGAAATTGGCGTCACCGTAATTTTGTTAATACGTAATTTTAAAACTTTCAATATATATATTATGACCGGTCGAGTTAAAATTTTAATCACAAATTGGCAACTAATATATAACAACAATAAGATTTTTTTTCTTTTTCAATTTTCTTACATATCACTTCAATTCCTGAAAATCAGTATTTTTTATTTCCCCCTATTAATTTAACAAACGTCACATCAATTTCCGTGGACATAACACATCTAACCGGACGATAAATCTAGTTTAAAACAACTTTTGCAAACCGCAATTGCAAGATAACTCTTTTTTATCAATTTCATTTTTATTTAAGGTGAATTACGAAGTCAAAATTGTTGTAATCTTAATCTTTTATGGATTTTGCAGAATATTATAAAACTTGAATTCATTTTTTTGGGGGGAAAAAACTTTGGTATGGTCTAAATATTGTTTAATTTATATTAAAAGATATCATTTTTAATAATTGCAAAGATCTTTTGGTAATTGTTTGATAATGTTTTCTTCTTACAAAATCTATAAAAAGTATAGTTTTTCAATAGTGAGTTCATAATTCGTTATTCTACCTTAAATCTTATTCCAAATGACGTTAAATTTAGTAACTTTTTTTTTCAAAATGGCCGGAGTGAAATAATAGAAGTTTGTTTTTGTGTATGTAAAGTACAAGAAGCGTAAAACAACTGACTTTGTTTAGTTTTTTAGTTTCGTTAAAAAGTTTGCTAACTCTTTAGGAAAAATGCAAAAAATGACGATGTTTAAAATTGTTTGTTAGGCATCGACGATTGCTTGTTATCATCGATTTTCGGCGTGTTTTCTCGACGTCCTCTTCGTTTCGGACCTGCCGTTGTTTGGATTTTTTGAAATCGTCGTTGTCGTCGTTTCAGCTAATGTAGCCAATACGCCTTTCGATGATTTATTACGTACGTCCTTATTATGAGGCTGCTGCGTCTTCAAGCAGTCGTCGACCTTGTCCAACTCGGCCATAGCTTCTTGAATAGCATTTTCCAGCTGCATATTCAATTTACGACTTCTACAATAATAAAATATGATATTAGTTTCATCATTCACTTGATATTATCAAATTGATCAAACTCAACATGATAAATTATGGATTTATGAATGTGAATTTACGTTGAAAACAAAAACGATACAAATCAATGTTAAAAGTAATTTCTCCTATCTGAAAGGTAATTTTGATTTAGCATTTATACGTTTCAATTTTTCAGTGAATTCTATATTTAGTCGAAATTGTAAAATTAAATTAATATTGAGGAAATTGGCTACTTTCAATTTGCAACTTTTTGGCACGTAGCCATTCAGCCAATCTATTTACAAATAAATCTAAATTTACTCACTTGCAAGTTTAATTGAAATTCCGATTCATCGAAATAAAAGCAAATTTAATTTAACCGCGATACTTGTAAATATATATATACAGTTAACGTACATATTTGTATGACATTATACTTGATACTTGGCAAGCTAAAAATAAGCTTGTAACAATAAACAGCAAAAAGAGAACATTTAAAATAATCGTAAATAGAACAGAAAGATGTTAAAGTTATACCATTAACCCATTTTTCAATAAAATTGCACAATTATAATGTAAGTCAATCAAGATTACACTTAATCATCATTGTATAAAATTGCTATTTGTTCATTTAATTGTGAATTCACATTGAAAATAAAATTCAATTATAAATCGTAAAATTTATAAAGTTGAGTTAACAAATAGAAAGAAAACAGTTTTTAAAAATAATAATAAAAATTGGAAAGATGGAAAGGAGGTGAATATAAATCACATCGGCATTTGAATTGTAAATTACATATTCAGGAAAAAGTAGATAGAAGTCGAAGAATAACAAGTTTCGCTGTTTCATTTATGATAAAAACTAAAAGTACGTATACCTACGCAATATAGATGATATAAATATAGATAAAAGCGTTCATAATTGTGAGTTTTTTGCTGTTAAAATAGCCTGTATAAGATGCACTGTACATATAAGTAATACTTAGTTATATAAAAATAGAATGGTATTATTAAAAGTGTATATCCATTATTTGTATACTAAGCTATATGCTCAACTACTTCTACTTCATGCAACATTGTTTTTTAGATGAATAATAAAATTCTATTTGCATGTGTTATTCAATTGTGCATTTGTTCAATTATGATTTCAAATATTACACATTAAAAACTATTCTTATGATGAACAAAATGTTGTGTCGTGAAGAATAATATCGATAACTATAAAATTAAGTGCTGATCTTTTCGTACAAAAAATGTCTCTATTGAACAAATATAATTAATTTAATTAATCGTGATTCATTTAAAAAGTTATTTTAGGTCACTTTTTATTTAAGGAAATATTGCTCATGCATAATGGAAATATTAAATGTTAAAAAATTAGAATTAACATTTATTTTTATTAATTTAATGTATCTCTTATTTTATCTTTAAAAGATGTATAATAATAATATATACCAAAATAAAGCTATTTTTAAATATTTAATGCATACAAGATTTTCGTATAATTTAAATAAAACATTATGTATGTTTAATAACGTTTTACAGCTTGTGAGTTTCACATAAAGTAGAATCGTAAATCTTTTTTGACTTTCATGAATTCTTTTATAGTGTATAAAAATTATGTAAAAATATGTATTCAACTCGTCAAAACAAAAAGATAATAAGTATATTAATTAGTCGTTAAATTTTGTACAAAAAAGAAAAAACTCTTATCAAAATATTAAAACGACAGATATATGTTTCGTTAAGTACAACTTTTTGCACAAATTAATATGTAAAAATTTGTTTCATTGCTATATATTTATACTAACATTACATAATGCGTTATATTAATATCATTTAGTACATAATTTACTACAGTTTCAACGAAATAATCTAATATTAAAATACATATTTAAAGTAGTGTCTTAAATATAAATAATTGCTTAAATCCTTTATTTGATGTGCTTTTGCAATCCAATGCATATATACATAACCTTCGTTACGATATTCGTTGGACGCTGAATGAATTAGTAAAATTGTTGAATGCGATGTAACAAAATGTGATGAAATTTGTACGCCGGCGTTAAAAGCACTCACTTCCGAAATTTCTTTCTCGCACGATGATGCGCCTCAAGTCCTTCTGACAGGGACTTAAGATTCCTGATGTCGACTAGGCTGAGACTGTTGTTGGCACTGGTGCCAGTTCCGGGTCCGTACCAGCGTACCCAGGCAGTGAAGCTACCAGGTTCCCCGAGAGATTCAATTTTGCCAGGCCAGGCCGTGCTTCCACGAGCTGCGCCCCATATTACCTCGCCAACTTCAACTTTCCGCGTCTTTGTTTCCTTCAGCTCGGTTACATCTTTGTCCTTGGACACTACGAAGTCCAAATTATTGTTTTCAATCAAAGCCCATTTTGGCCCATTCAGGCCTTCCAAAGGACCAATTCCCCAAAAATGTGCACATTATGCTACGTCAATAGGTGTTAATCGATATATTTATTTCAAGGTGTCTTTTCTTTATTGCCACTTCAATATTCCAATCAAACTAATATTTCTTTTGATAGACAGTAGTAGTTCATCATTTTATCCATGAACAAAAACACATCAAAATAAAATAACATTTTTCTTTTAATTCAATGAAAAAAATCAAAGTAAAACTGCATTGATTAGATGACAAATTGAGTATACATAAGTTGTTATTATGCTTTATATATAAAACGGTTGCAATTGATGTTAAAGTAACAAAAGTATAAAACTGGAAAACGTGGAAAGTATATTCATATAATGTATTTAAAAACTTCTACGAGAGAAGGAGACAGAGAGTAAAACGTGAAACTCGATTATTCAAATTACAGTGTCGAGGAAAAAGCTTTTGTAGGCACATTTTGAAATGAATTGAAAAAATATTTCTTCAGTCGCATTTCAAATGCAAGATAAAAACAACTTTTGAATGCACTTAAAATGTTAAACAGAAAATGTTTATTCTTAATGCGTTTCACCATGGAAATTGATGTTTAAAGTAAATCAACTGTAGTGTATGATGATGTTTTTTTTTAATTTGCACTTATCAGAGAAAAAATTGAATTCAATCAAGATAATTTTATGCTAAATAATATTTAGCCATTCACATATGGTGGCGACATGGCTTGGAATTCTATAAATAGAATAGAATTTCTTTATTTAAGAAACATGATTTGTGTACTTGATTTCGTTTTCATTGCAAGTTGGAAATATGCGAATGATTGGATATCAATGTGAAGACATTTAACAACTTGTATTGAATTATTAAATTCCATAAATTAGATGATATAAACTGTTCACGCTGTATAAATAATATAAAATAGCTATGTTTAATTCGCGTCAATAATTAAGAGAAGTTAAGATAATTTTGTGTAATCTAGATAGAGTATTATATCTTATGAAAATTTCCCTCTCTAATTAGTAACAACCGCAAAGTGTCTCCAAAATGATGCTTTTGAGTGTAAATCGGGAACACACGCACAAAGCGATGCGAATACACCGGATGATTTCTAAGACGTGACTTTACTTAGTAAATAATGCTTATGCAAGAGAGTAACTACTAAGGGAAAATGTACAAATATATTATTATGACCCACACGTGATGAAATTAACTTAGCAAAAAAACGTTTTAATGTACCTATTAAAATTACATATTAAATCACAAATCCGTCATTACAACATTTAACATTTTAAAACGGTCGTAAAATTTTTCAGTTACGAAAAAGTGATTTATTCGAGTTAATAAATAATTCAAATTATTTTTAACTCTATTTTTAACAATATAAAATTAACGAAATGAATTTAAAAATTATAATAAAATAACGAATTATTTTGTTTTGATTATATAATATTATAATTATATGATAATTAAATTGTATACAATTATTTACTGGATCAAGCATCTTCAATCATTTATATTGCATTTGTATTTCAAAAGGTGTTATTCCAAATATAAAAACAGGATTCTTTAAATTCTTCTGATTGTAATTTGTAATGTTATCTGGTCGAATGAATTTGTTATCCTTTTCAAAATCTCAACAAGTCCATTGGTATCATGTAAAATGAACATGCTACATGATTAAGCACGGCATACTGGTTTTATTTACAAGATGTACATGATAAGGATCAAATTGGCCCATCCCCAACTGTCGTTTTGCTTTTCAATGACAAACACATTGCTATCAACATACGTGAAAGCCGATTAGTCAATGCCAAGAATGATTGCGAATTTTCAGGAAGAAGTATTTACAAACGATGATTTGCAGTCGTCATAATTTATGGGCTTATTATTTGCTTATATTTAACGCGCCAGGTGTTGATGTCAGCAAAAGTAAAGATCTAGACTTGATCGCCACTTACCTTGGTTTCTTATATTCGTCATATATTCTTCATCAACGAGCATTATTAAAAGACCAAATCAAAAAAAAAAAGCGTCGTCGAAGAGTTTGGTGAACTTAATCAACTTCGAATTTCTGTTTAACGATATCCGACACATGACGTGACGGTGGCAAGGACACTTTTAATATGCATGCTCGAGACAACTTTGACAAGCAGTTATACATGCCATACATGCCATGAGTCAGTTATTATAAGAAGCTCCTACGTGGCTAATGCAGTGATAAAAGCTACACGAATACTGCAATGCAAATTATGAAAGCTACTATGCGGCTTATTTTTTTGTCGTTCATGAATCTACGGTTTTATATTCTTGAAACAATGTTCATCAAATGCATTCATAAAAATGATTTCAATCAACAACAAATACACAGCCGTGATTTCATCAGTGCCATAGTAAAGTCATTCGTTCATAAATAAAAGCCTAGATTATAGAAAGATAGAATGTCATATAAATGAAGATTGTAAGTTAAAGATAAAGTTCGAGAAATAGTACTGGAATATTTGCAGCATACACATAACTTTTTTATAGTCGTCAATTTGACGTTACATATTTATTATTATTTGTGAAAGATACGATGATTTGAAGTAGACAATCAATGATTACAGCATGAAATCATTAGATTGTTGTAGGGATGGGCGATTATTTGAAAATAATCGATTATCGAATAATCGATTAATCAAAAAATCGATTAATCGACATCGATTACTTAAAATCGATTAATCGATATCAATTTCTTAAAATCGATTTTTGGATTAATCGATTTTTTTATTAATCGATTGATCGATTTTTTTTATTAATCGATTATTTTATTATTCGATTAATCGATTTTTCTTATTAATCGATTAATCGATTTTTTGATTAATCGATTATTCGATAATCGATTATTTTCAAATAATCGCCCATCCCTAGATTGTTGTTTTCAATCGTCTTGTGTATATAATTATAAAATCAATCGTGCATGCTGTCAACATCCCATAATTGGTTTAATAGACTAAAGACTGAAAAGTGGTCGTATCAACTAAGCGCTAAATACGACTTAAAAGGCAATACAAATACTGACCATCCTGGTCTTCATGCAGAGTAGAATGCATTGAATGGATGGAGTCCAGCTTTCGCTTGATTCCTCGACCGAGGGCATGCTCCCTGCCCTCACACCTCACTGTGCTCACCGCACCTTCGGCTTGCTTCGTATAGATCTGTCAAATACAACTCAATCAACTCTAGCACAAGCAATTCACTAATCGCATCATTATTTCATTCGAGCATTTAGTATGAACCGATCTAATGTTACTTCATTAAACATTATCTCGTTCAACGGAAATGATTTTGTTTATGAATTTAATGATTATTGTATTGATTGTAATATTCAAAATATAATTACACATTTTCTGAACACTTGTTTATAAATTATTATTACTCGGTGTGTAATGCATTTGGTTATAATTTTGATATTAATAATGACTTTGATGAAAAAATGTTATTTGTAAAATAAAAAAAATGATGAAAACCAGATATTTTGAAATGAATTGATATTATTCTTCTTAAAAAAGTGAGTGATATGAAATTTTCAATTTTATACATTCAATTTCGAAAAGTTATCAATTAATTCTTGCCAGAATGGTTTTACAATTTATATAGTATATGAAATCGTAACTTGAAATTTGTGAGAAAATGATATGCATGTTAAAATGCTTTTTGCGTTTTCTTTTTTTTTCAGCGATTTATCTTATGCAGTAACATTTAAGTATACGAATCAGAGAAAGATAGAAGTTACAAGAGTATGACGAAAATCACGACAGATAAAATGAGAAAAAATAATAAGTCTACTTCACGCTTATAAATTCACTTGTTTATGCAATACTGTAAGCCTTAATTCAGTAACAGCAAAAATTTATTTTACTTTTTCAAGAGAAAATCATTTTCAATTTGAATAATTTTGAAACAAAATGAAAGCATGCAAATCATAACTTATGAAGAAAAACGAAAGTATCAAATCAGAAATTACGCATGCTTGATAATAAAGGATAATTTGGAAAAACTTCGATTTGCTAAAAAATGTTTGACAAAAAATTTATTTAATAAAAAATAATAATAATAATGTAAATATGGACAATAATGATAACGACTTTTAATTGTGATGCTGACGATATAAATGATAGTGATGACAATGATATTTTGTTATAAATGCTAATAGTCTTAATAATTATTATTACAATTGTAATTATGATTCGTTCAATTTATCGAAATATCTCACTTTGATGAAACGAATTCAATGTAATAATTATAAAGACCTAAGATTTCCATCTATGTGAGGTTGAATTATAGCTAGTTAGTCAATATTATAATAAATACAAACTAATTACAAACTTAGATTAAATATCATAAACTCAATTATGTACCTCTTGATTGAGAAGCACGAAATATATTGAGTTGTTATTCTTCAAATAAAATCCCTGTTCGTTCTATATGGAACGTCATTAAAATAATATTGTACAAAATTATAATTCTATACAGTAGAACATATCGATACATTTTCATATTTAATATCGAAATTTTATTTCAATTTTCTGTTATTGATTTTAGAAGAATTATTCGATCACAATCAGATACTTCACATTTTACCGCAACTACGTCATTCTATTTTCAGTCAAATGTTACATAATATGAATAATATCTATAGTTTAACAGACTAGTTTCACAATGAAAATATAGATATTTATGTAAAACTTTTATCTTTTTTCTCATTTACATACTTCTTTACAGTTATTTTATCAGTAAGTTAAATATATAATATCAGTTCAGTTAAAGTTACGACTATTCATATAAATTTATAGTAATAATTACAAATGATATATTGACAGTAAATTAAATGCAATTTTAAATATACTATAAGAACTTTTGTATAATATTTTATAATATTAAAACAATATCAACACTTCATCATTAATTTAAACTAACTTTCACTATTTAAACATACAGTTATTATAATTTATAAAATTTTACTCAAATTATAAATATAAATAATAATAATCAAACAAGAGAAAAAATCTCGTTTAGTATTTTAAAATATGTTAGAAAATTACTTTATGATGATTGGTAGAAATTGTATTTTCCTAACAAATATAACAAAATGCATTTGCTTTTCTACTTTACAAAATGTAAAATAACATCAAACTTATGTTAATATTGTTTACATTCCCTCTTATAACATAATGTAAAATGTATAAATTTATTATAAAATAAGCAACATTTTATATGCAAAAACAAATTAACCGTAACATATTAATTGTATGTTCTACTGCATTAAATGTAACCAACTAAAATGTAACCGAGCATAAATAAACAGACGTACACAGATATTGGTAATCCACTTTTTGATTTAAGTATTTTTTGTTATACAATTTGATATTTATCAAGAGTATACTTAATTGATTTTTGTATTCATAAAAATTTTAAATATTTGTACTGTTTTAATACAATAATTATTTGTATTTTTAATGTAATATATAACTTTTTTATTATCTGATCCTTCTTCGATATACTGTATTGTACATAATAAATGGGGTTCTCAAAGAATATCTGCACCAGCACCATAGATATGTATAGTTTTTTCTCGATCGCCGTGGTGCATGAAGTGGATTCCAACTTTCAGGTGGTGCGTGCGTGGTTTGATCAGACTGCATATTATTCCAACGCAATGGTTGACCCCAACCAAATATATGAAAAATCGATGTACGAGACACAGACATTCCTATTGGGACATTCAAGTGTCTCCTATCCAAAAAACTATATATTGAAGTCCGCACTATTAGCGTTGACTGGGTTCCTCTCAGGAGGCCCCCGGCTGGTGCAGCAGTCGCGGGCTTGGGACAAGTAGCGGTTCAAGCTACCAAGGATATACTGAAGGTGAGAACAGAGAAGGACGAAAAGAGTCCTCCAGTAAAGTCGACGGTGGAGATGTTGGTTCCTGTTCAAGTAGTGAAACATCCGTCACAGTCGCCACCAAAGCCGCAGTCATTTCTAATTATTACTCAACTGTTAATATAAGTTACTAAGTATATATTTGTAATGATAGGTAAATGGAGAACTGTTTTGAAACATTAATATGTTCAGAGATAAAACTCAGAATCTCTTGATCGAGCGATAAAACCACTATTTTCAACCATTTATTGGTTCAAATACGATTTTTTTAATTGAGACGTATGTCTAATTATAGAGATATATACGTCTTTATGACTTATCAACCAATTAAAAAATATTTCGAATAACATATATCATAACTGATTAAAATTAACATAGTTTTATAATTATGTTAATACAAAACATGTTCAATGCCCACAAGTGTTACTCAGTATAGCTACGTTAAAAACATATTCAAAAATAGTTTAAATTAGTATATATGATGTTGTAAGAAGAACAATTCAAATAACAATAATATCGATATCAAACAGTTAAAGAAATATCAAAGAATCATTAAATAAATTAAAGAAAGTTTTAATATAAAACAAGTTATAAAAAATCTAGCAACTATTTTTAAAGTTATAACAAAATGCAAAATCACATTTGTATGTATAACGTGTAATAAATTTGTAGTATATTTATTTTTAATAAAAGATCTCGAGTGATTATCCACTATTGAATATATTGAGAAGTATACATCTTGTGAAATGCTAAAGTTCAATTTCGTTCAATAGAGTTACGTAGAATTTGATTTATTAAATTACATTTAAATGTGAATTAAATTGAAATATCGGTATGTATGATCAATATAATAATTATATTTATATGAAATAAATATTTAATTAATAATTTGATGATATCAGCTCATCATTCTGCATGAACAATATGTTTTTAAATATTAAAAATTAAACAAATAAATTACACATAACAATAATTTATAATATATAAACGAAATTGATCGTTAGTAAATTATTCTCAAGATGCATATTTCGAAGGATAAATTGAATTGAATTATTTATGTATAGACACAAACATTATACGAACAATTTCGTATGAAGAAGGATCAGTTAATATAAAAGAAATAAATAATTATGTTGATTACTTTTTTGTGAATTAAATAAAATGTTTAGTTCGTTTTTTCTCGGCCACTAAGAGCCAATTAATGGTATCCGGTTTATGATCAAATCAACACCTGATTTAAAGTACACTTTCTAATATATAATTTTGTGACGTTTTTATTCTTCATCCGATGAATCGTCACTTGCAACGTAATTCTCGCTTTGGTCGTAAAAAGCAATGTTGTCGTAAACACAGGGATTGTAGTACGTCTGCTTTTGAGGCTCGTAATCAACAACAGCAACTCCGTCGTTTTGTGATCGCGCATTGTACAAATGTGGATAAAGTCCCGATGGAGCAATACCAAAACTCATGTACTTTTGTGGTACACTGACTGGCGTTTGCGAATAAAGTGAGACACTTTGTGGCTCAATTTTGTCATTATCATCAAATTTGTCGTCGTGTTGCTGCTGTTGGTACATATATTGCGAATTGTTATAAACAACCGGCTGATACTGATTCGACTGATAAAATGCCGCTTGTGAAACTTGCGGTGATGTCGCATCTTTATCAGTAACATGCGCGAACATGTCGTCCTTGATAGTGTCAGAATATGTGCAATTAATGGGCGATAACGACGTGCCCATTTGCTCTTGTGAGTCAACGTAAGTGTTTTCAGGATGTGTCGTATCGGCCGGCTCTTGGAACGTATCGATAATTGTTAGATGTTGCGCGTCCTGCTCTACCGCGGTACCAACCTGGATCCCGGTTGTCACGGTCGATTCGACAAACGTTTTGCCGTGCAGAAGACCATCCAAATGATTCACCGTCATCTCTTTGGTCACTGTGCCTTGGGTCATTCGCCAGTCAGTTTCTAATCCGACTAGTTGAGGATCTCCCGTATCTGGCTCGCTGCTGGATATACAGTGTACCATCGGCTATAACAATAATATGGATTAAAAATGTATGCATTCATTTTTAGTTTCTATATATTTGAGATAAACAGGCAGACATAGTAAATTTAATTAATTTTGAAAATAATTTAAAATATGCATATATTTATAATTTCAAACGTATTGTCTTAAAGGATAACGTTAAACCACCTAATATTTAACAATTTTAAAATTTAGAAATTTTAAACTTTATAGTTAAAGAGTATTTATGCCATAGATAATAAAGTGGTATTGATGTTTAAGGAAATTATTCTACTTATGAAATAAACTGATAATTTATGTATAGTCCTTATAAGTGAGATGACGTATATGCTCTTATTTCTCAAGGGGTGAATTATTAATTAGACGATTATATTACCGTAGATGAAGATTGATGTCTATTCGTAATCGGAGGTGCCGGCGAAGCTGCTCCATGCGTTGTTGTATCTACCGCGGGACTATTAGACCTCTGACTATTTCCAGGACTGTGGGTAGTTGTGTCTGGTGGAGATCCTTGCCTCATGAGTGCTGACTGTGCAACATTGGTCTGATTTGCTGCAGTCTGCGTTGAAACTGAATGCCTCGCCATAAGAGGACACTGCTGCGCCGTCTTCTCAACAACTGTTGTGCTACTAGCCAAAACAAATTGTTGTTGTTGCTGTTGTTGTTGTTGCTGCTGCTGTTGTTGTTGTTGTTGCTGCTGCTGCTGTTGCTCAATAATGTGTTCAGAAGAAGGCGAGTTTGCGCCGCTCTTTGGCGAGGCTGGCGACTTTCCCTGGATGATACTAGCATTTAAAATATACGACTGGTTGTGATCGAGGTTAACTGCGGGTTCAATTCCAGCTGTGGTGTTTGAGTTTGTAGATGTTTGAAAATTTGGTATCTGATTATTCGAGACCATCGTGGTTTGCTGTTGTACAATCGTCGTATTTTGTTGCACAAAAGTTGTATTTTGTTGATTTTGCGCTGACGATACTGCAATATTTTGTGTCGTTGCACAAGGTACCATAAGTGTTTGTCCATTCATTTGGATGAATTCCTGCTGGCCCTGAATATTGGAAGGTCTTACTTGTGTGGTATTAAAAGTAACCTGTTGATTGGGACTAACATTCGCCACGATTGGACTCAATTGATTGCCAAAGGATGCAGTGCCATTAACAAGAAATTGTCCACTATTAGGGGACAAAAATTGTGCCGCTCCAGGACTATGCTGTTGAATAAGTTTACCACCAGTGGTTTGAGGTGCTCTTATTACCATTCCTGCGGGACCAGCTGCCAGGATACTACCTTGTGTTGGACTGAAGATCCCATGATTGTGACTTTGCACTGGTGTTAAGACATTTTGACCATTGACATTTTGTATTTGCAATTGCATGCCAATGTTTCCAGTATCTTGCAACAGCGTAGCTGTACCATCCGCAGACATCACCATACTCCCAAGACCAGGGACAATAAACTGCTGAATGGTAGGGAAGTTTTGTACCATACCGGTGGTGCCATTAAGAAGATTTACAGGCTGTAGAAGATTAATTTGTTGGGTGGGCTGTGGATTCGTTATAATTTGTTGTGCATTAAATTGTGCTGAAGTGGCGCCCGCTTGGCCGTTCATGACTAGTTGTGCTGGCGCACCACCTTTACCCGGAACAATAGTGAGGGCTTGCAACATTGGCCCACTAATGCTTTGTGTTTGGAAGTTCTGTTGCGCGAAGTTTGATTGCGATTGCATCAGCATGCCAGCATTTTGTTGTGACGACGAAGAAATATGCAGCATTGATGCCACCGTTTGGGAATTTCCTTTTCGCTTTTTGTACGCTTTCTTTTTGCTTAACGCCGATTCTGGTGATAGAAGTGCAGCTTGTCTGTTTACAATTGTATTGTTCGTCGTTACATTTCGCGTTACCTCTTGATTTGTATCTATAATAGACTGTGCATTCTGTATTACGTTACCAGTCGCAACAGTCAGATGAGGAATCTGCATATTTTGGCTTATACCATCCATCGTCATAACGCCAGGTTGAATAAGCACGGGAGTTTGAATAGTATTAACTAAAACAGTTGGTTGACCTATCACTTGTTGTGCTACACCTACTGCAGGAATCACTTGACTCACAGCCGCTGTTACATTCGTAACCATTGGTGAAACAGACAATGGAGGCATAGAACTGGTATTGGTAATAAGTTTAGGTGGCGGTGGAACCATAACACCGTTTATAGCGGAACCAGTACTCGCCATTATTAACTGTCCACCACTTGATACCAATATATGACCAGTCGGTAAACTTGAACCCGAAGTTTGTTTCAATATACTGGCACCGGATGTTAAAACATTATGAACTTGGACATTGGACTGTTGTTGCTGTTGTTGCTGCTGTTGCAAAGTGGGTGTTTCAGATTGTTGTTGTTGGTTGGCGGAAGCATTACTGACTGGCGGAACTTGAATACTACTGACCACACTTTGTACCATTTCCAAAGGTGACTTCGTAATATTGGAAATAGTTGTGGCACTGATTGACACAGCCGTGGAATTAGGACTCGATGTAACTGATGGCGGTTGTTGAATTTGCTGTTGCGGTTTATTTGTTAGTATACATGGTAATGCGGGATTAGGCGCGTTTACAGATACTGTAGCTGTGTTGGCTCTTCCAGCTAATACTGATGTTATGGTATTACTGCTCACCGTATGACCACTGGCCATTGTTGTGATAGTAGTGGAAGTTCCGTTAAATGTTGGCAAGATGGAAACTCTTGATACTGCATTCACAGCATGAGGATGAGGCTGATAACCATTAACAGAATGTCGCACCTTCTTAGCCGATTGCGAACTAACTTCTGTGGTAGATGATTGCACTGGTGATATACTTGGTCGTAATACTTCATTAATTGATGTTGATGTAACTGCACAAGGTGTCGCTGATCTTTGTTCATATACCGATGACTGAAACAAATTTTGTACTTGCGATTGGGAAGTAATGTGTACTGAATGTGGAGTGGAGGGTTGCGAGTAACTGGGTGTAGATGGTTGTGATGGAACGAAATTTTGAGGAGTTGGTGGCTGTGACGTGCCAGAAGTTGATGACGTTGAAGTGTCAGCACTTCCAGGACTATTCGTTCCAACTGGTGAACCGTGGCTTGTACTAATTGTACCACCTTGAATTGGTCGTGAATCAATTTGCTGTTGCTGTTGCTGTTGGCCTTGTTGACTGCTCGAAGGAAATTTATCACCTAATGTTGAAGAAATGTCCTCTTGTTGTTCATTCTGCAGCAAATAATGCCTCTGCATTTGATGTTTATCAGTTGTGCTGACACACCTTTGACAGGAAGCATCTGAGTCGTTGAGATTATTGACGGGAGTGGGTGTCATACTGCTATGAACAACAACCGGGGACGTTGGATGGTTCTTTACCGAACCATACAAAGATGTACTCGTTGGACTAGCGACTGAGGAAGGCTTTTGTTGTGGAAAGTACGATGCTTTATTTGAATCCATCATTGTCACTTGGGAACTACTTACGCCAGTCTGCCGAGATATTGTACTATTCAGGAGTGCAGTTTGTTGAGCTAAATAGCCACTAGGGTCCTCCAAAAACGATGGCCCATTATTATTCACCGTTGAACCTATTTGATTAGCACTAGTGTTTTTGTCTATGAATTCTTCTCCATTGTTTTGCATAGCTGGTTCAGTGTTATGCTGCCGTTGTTGTTTCTTCGCAATCATCTTACTGGATTTTGCCTTCTTTCTTGTAACTTCATCTTGCCAAACCGGAGCCTGTGGAATGTGTTGATGAAGTGGAGGTACACGATCAAAAACATTGCACGAAATATTTTGAACAGGCGTCATCACAGTTTGTTGTTGTTGCTGCTGTTGCTGTTGTTGCTGTTGCTGTTGGTGATGTGTTAATGTATTATTTCGATTCTGTTGCCAAGGAGGCGCTCTTGGATTGAAATGCATGTTGTTTGGTTGATTATTTGTCGACATGCAAGATTGATTATCATTCGTGTGGCTACTGTTTGTATTCCGATTTATTTGATTAACCATGGGATACTGCATTTGCACATGCTTCGGTTCGGTATTAAGCGTTTTTTGCTCGAAATTGCGCGCGGGATACGGTACTTGTTGATGTTGGCCATATAACCTTTGCATACTTTCGTGATTGTTTTCAGTTAAACCGTTTTGTAAAACATGATGTCTCTGCATATTTTGATTGTGCATAAGTAATTGATGTTGCTGTTGTTGCTGCTGTTGCTGCTGCTGCATTTGTTTAGCGTTCATTTCATCAACATTTATAATTCCTGAACGATTATGTCGCAACTGCATGTCATTCATATTATTAATCATACCAGGTTGTTGTGGCATTGTGTCCATTGAATGATGATTTAACATTTGATTATTGGAATACTGAATCGACGCGCACTGTTGTGATATTTGATCTTGTTGCTGCTGTTGTTGGGATGGTGACTTTTGTTGATACTGTAAGTGCATTTGAAATGGATCTTGTTGAACTTGATTTCGAATAATGTGTTGACCTTGTTGCTGTTGCTGCTGGTGCATTGGATGAATCTGTGAATGAGAATTATTTTGTACAGGATGAATATTATGAACAAACTGATCGCCAGGATGCTGTCCATAATTGGTGGCAAACTGTTGATCAGTTTCTTGACCAGCATGCTGTTGACCAACATTATGCTTTTGCATTGAATGTAAATGTTGCAATTGCTGTTGTTGCTGCTGCTGTTGTTGTTGTTGCTGCTGTTGTTGCAAGTGTAGAGAATGTTGATTCAACTGATTTACATAATGCGTTTGCTGCTGTTGCACTTGATTAGTTATGATCCTTTGATGTTGCTGCACTTGGTCCTCGTGTTGTTGTATCAGTTGCATATGTTGCAATTGTTCTTGAGATTGATCCTGAGATATGTGTTGATGCATTAAATTCTGTTGCTGTTGCTGCTGTTGTTGTTGTAATTGTTGTTCTGGCTGAATAATGAATTGATCCTGTTGTACAACATTACTGAAATTAGGTGCCTGTTGATTCATTATCAGGGGATTGCCCATTAGCATGCCTGTCATCCCGTTATGTGGATTTATCCGTGTTTGAAGATTCCGATTAAGATCGTGATTTTGTGACGAGGAATTTGGCGGCTGATGATTAATTTGTTGATTATTTTGCTGGATTTGTAAATTAGGTATCGTTACAGGCCAAATCTGCAAAAAAAAATATCACATAATTATGTATTCATATCATATTATCTTATATATTTTTGATATTATTTATAAATTGATTAAACTCACTTGTGATCCGTTAGAAATCGTTGAATTTTCAAGACCAGAAGTTGTAACTGCGGCAATGGCTCTTTCACGTTGTGCTAAGATTTGGGAGACTGAGACGCCGGAGTACAAACCTCCCATACTCGTTAGCTTTCTCTTTTTCTTTTTACTAAGACCATCTGCACAGAAGAAAACAACAACCGACTTTAATTATCATTAAACAAAGATAATAATCAATAATTTAATACAATGTTATCATTTTTATTATTTCAATAAATGAAAACTACCTTATAAATATAAAAATCAATATACTGATAAATATAAAATAAACATAAAATACATGTCTGAATTAAGAAACTTGTTGATAATAGTCATCAACACTTCTAAATTGGCAAGATTTACGCAGGTAGAGTTAATTTTAATAGGGATCTTTTATCTGTGAAGCTCATGACAGATTATTATTCACTGACGCGTAGAAACAGTGAAGAGAAGATACCTCAAGGACAGTAATGAATGTCTCCGACAGTACCGTATAACGCCCTCGCTCCTTTTACTGTCCCCTGACAGACGAAGCGCGTTAACCTTTAGGTGGGAAAAGGGATTACGGAAGA
Organism: Gryon sp. ZL-2020; assembly: GCA_022817425.1. NCBI lineage: Eukaryota > Metazoa > Arthropoda > Insecta > Hymenoptera > Scelionidae > Gryon > Gryon sp. ZL-2020. The sequence continues at coordinate 18,219 of JABFPJ010001992.1, forward strand.
GTCACTGCAAACCATCGGCAAGACTTTGCGTAAAACAATTATAAGAAGTAATTGAGGTCTACTTTACGAATTAATGTTACCAACTTGAAATGATAGCTTAAGTGAAACGCAATGCTAATCACGTGTTTGTATCCAATGATCCTAATACTGTTTATGTAAATGTTTAATGTACGAGTTAATTATCTATCAACATGAATTACATCTCCAAGGATCACTACATATATCGACTATTTTCATTGATCATCATCATCATTATTATTATCATCATCAGTTGAGTATCATCATCATATCTTCAGTGCTGAAATTAACCACTTTTAGGCGTCGCGGTTGAACCACAATTGTTTAGCTATGTGATCGAACGCAAAACAAAAACAAGCACGTCAATTGACGCTCATAATGGAATAATCGCGCTACCTGGCGAACCGTATCGATGGTCTTAGTTGGGTTTCAATGGTCTTGAAGTCACATGATCTTCAATGGCCGAATCAACACGGCAAGGAGGGTTGATTACGATTTCGTATATATTGGTATTTCCGCGCGAAAACCGCACGTATCCAACACAGCCGTTCCTGGGATAAAGCATCGAGGTGCTTTGGTGTTTCTGCGGTAGGACAGTCATGCAAAGACTGAGAATTGCGCGCCCAAAGTACGCAGGCGCGAACGAAGAAGCGCGCAAGGGAACGCGCGCGCAGGAATCAAATCCGGACCAAGTAGGACCAACGCCGATCCCTCTCTTTGGTTTTAGTCTTGTTCCTTTGTCCCTCCGTCCCTCCCCAACATTCGTTTGCTCTCCCACTTCCGCGAGAAGACGCGCGGGGGAGGGGGCTTTAACAACGCGGCGTTCATATCCTCGTATGAAATTAACCCTTATCAACGTGTCTACCCACCACCGCCACTACCCACCGCTCGACATACTACCTCCATCGCTTAGCAATGTTCACGATTCGTGGCAGCGAATGGAGAGCGGATTCTTTCTTCCTCCCGGGACTTATTGATCGCCACCGCGATAAGAAGACACGAGCTGGCCGATTGGTCTCCTTCTGAGCTTGCGGAGTCAACGGAGTATCTTTCGCGATGTAGATGGCGGTGCTCCAGCGACAATCGAGCGACGAATATACGGTGTTCCGGCCCACCCTCGTCTCTCACTCACCCTCTCCGACCGCTTACTATTCAATTTAAAATAACTTACGCGATACGGATCAACAATCCGTATTATTTACTGCTTACGTTACCCTTTCACATAAGTAGACGTCATAAATTAAAGACATCATACCCGTTCAAAAGTATGATACTTGCAGTAAATTAGATCATATAGACAGCGTTGATATATGAAAATAGACTTCACGTCTAGAACTATAAGTTTGTAAAATGTATAACCGGTATAACTACCACCAATCTATCCCACCTACTATATGTCATCTATAACCTATTCCATCGTCGTTACATTGTCTGAAACCTCGGTGCAAAAGTTAAATTTAAATTTCAGCAACGGCAGGATTTATCGCATGAATGAAAACCGACGAGGGTGTGTTAAAAGCTTCATTCGTTTGCATTCGTTGTTTCCGCGGAAAAGCCGTTCAACTGCAACTTGTGGTATATCTGCTTGACGGCTTTTTATCACTCCCTTTTTCCCCCATTTTACTGGAAAATTGGAACTGAAGCTGCAGTGAGTGCGGTTACAGCCAGATGGGATGCTTTCCATATTATCGCGCTGGAATTGAGGTTGATTAATGCAAGCCAAGTATCTTTGAACGCGCTGTAATACCTCTGACAATACACTTAATTAATGCCTCAGCCTCTCCATCATCACCAGAACATTGGCCTGGATACTTTCCAGAGATCTGTCTTCCATTGAAGAGAAAAGTTTTATCTCTAACTTGTTAAATATTAATGTAACTCTAAATCGGTTTTGCTGTTAGACATGTTTATAGTGATGAAAAATAGAGTTTGCCTCTTAATTGAAGGGGGGAAAAAATGAAGCCATGTTATACATGAGACTGGCAACTGTGAATTGCAGAGAGTTAGCATTGAATTCGAATGTTATGTTTGATTTTGAAAGATTGCGTATTTTGATGTATAACAAGCAAAAGCAAAAAACAAGAAAAATTGTTGGCATTCACAATTTAAACGATATGGCGTTGGCAAGAGAATTGCGGCATTGCCAAAGTGTCGAAGGGAGGGAATACCAAGCGCGGTGCAAGCAAGCACGCTCAAACGGTCTTGCGCATTGTGTCGTTTCTCTACCTGCCTCGCTTGCTTCCTCTTAAGTGATTGATCGCAAGAGTTACGGTGCGCCACAACAGTGCATACGATTCTAATGGATTTCCACTGAACAACCGTTTCAATTAATACATCAACCAAACCTTTAAGCGCTCAATTTATGCGACTTTTTCGTTCATGTTTTTAACAGATTTTTGTTGCTTTCTTTTAAGCGTATACAAAATTGGAATTACAGGATTTTAATACAATGTTTCAACAAGGATTTCATTCAAGGATGATCTTAGAAATGTTTGTTTTTTGAAAATTGAAGTTTGCTTTACAGATAGAATTGGAAATGATTCATAAAAATTTGCATGCAAATTATATGATAATAGGGATAAGATGAAGAGCGAATTTGCGAAATGATAAAAACTTGAGCATATTGAATGCTGCGTGTCAAAAATAATCGTAAGATATCTTTGCATTCAATCGGATGTAATAATCATTTCAAAACCTGAGAAAGAACTTTCTTTCAATGAGATAATCACGAAGAAATGTTTTTCAATTGACGTTACAGATTATGATAAAATTTCAATTAATAATCATTGTGAAGCGGGTTTCATTGTCCAGAGAAGACAATTTGCGGTTGGTTTCTTAAAAGCGTTTCAGCTGTTTAAAGACATGCTTTATTACGATGTTGATGGTTACGGTTTTTTTTAAAGGGTAACAGTTTTTAATGGATACTTGACTTTTCTTTTATGCTGCACTAAATATTTGTTTTGTCATTAAATAAATAGAACTGGAAATGTGTACTAGACAGTTGTATTATTACGTTTATTACATCTGAACTTCTTTCAGAAAACACGAAAAAAGCATAACTACAATTAATATGATAGAAGAGTAGAAAAAAATGTAACATTAAAGTGAAAAACACGTTATCGCGAAAGTGCAAAGTTCAGCAAGGACGGAAAAATTGGCGTAAAGAAGATAGATAAATTGCAGATAATCCAAAACACTTGGTTTTCTTTCGCTCTCGTGATGGGAAAATGTTTGATCTTAGAAGAGTGATCCAAGATAAACGTGCGGTTAAGCGAGGAAGCATAAAAACGCGCAGATAAAAAGTAACGTCTCATTTGTGATGTGAATGGTGGATTCAGGGTTGGTTCGCGAGAGGGCCTCGACGCGACTAACGTTGTACGTTATTGTCGGCTTAATGGGGCTAAGAAAAGTTGGTGGCAACGTTGCCAACGACTTTTACTCGAGAATGGAAAAGCAAACGCCCGTCATCACTAATACCACAATTTCGTTGTTCTTCCTCTTGGCTTCCAAAATATTGTTTTTTTTTTTTTTTTTTTTTTTTTTTTTTTTATCACAT